>JAWZYU010000010.1:92980398-93098398 GCA_038380435.1 Ryuthela nishihirai
ACTAACACATATTACAAACACCGCGACATACATAAATACACATGGGTTTCACCTGATGGGCTGCATAAGAATATGATTGATTATATATTAATTAACAGCAAATGGGCTAGTTCTGTTAGAAATACCAGGGCATATAGGGGAGCTGAATGGGATCTGACCATTACCTTGTTAAAAGTGTCTTGCAACTTAAACTTAAAAAGTGTTGTGCTAGGGTTAAAAAATTTACCTTTAATACTGAAGCTCTGAAAGATCCAGTTACAGCTAAAGCTTACCATGATAGGTTACTTAGTCATTATGACAGTCATGGTTTGCTTAATACTGAAGTTGAGGAAGAATGGGGCCATTTTAAACAGGCTTTTTTGGAAACTAACAGTACTCTTTTAGGGAAAAAGGAGCAGAGGAGGCAGAATTATTTAAGTGATAAGGCACTTGAGCTTATTTCAGAAAGAAGGAACTGCAGGAATGTCCTTAATCAGTACCCTACTAGTCCTAATAGAAAGCATTACAAAGAACTTAATAAATGTGTAAAGGATCAGTTAGCTACTGATAAGAATCTTTGGCTTGATGGCCTTGCTGACAAAGCTGAGGAAGCAGTTAGACAGCACAACAGCAGAGAGCTGTACCAGATAGTTAATGTTTTGTGTGGTAGAAAACGAACAGGTATACAGGGATTGAAGGATAAACAAGGCAAGGTTATAGAAGGTGAGGATTCTGTCATGGCTAGGTGGGCTGAGCATTTCAGTGATGTTCTAAACAATGTGGTTAGTTCTACTCCCATTGTTTGCAATGATGATAGGTGCATTGTTGGCTTTAATGTTGGCCCTATAACACAATCTGAAGTTAGTTTGGCTATTTCTAAACTTAAACTTCATAAATCCCCAGGGGTGGATGAAATTACTACGGAAATGCTTAGAGCTGGGAATGTTTCAGTTACCATTTGGATGACTGAAATTTTGAATAACTTTTATGATAAAGGCATGGTTCTATAGATTTTACCAGATCTATTATTATCCCTATTTTCAAAAAAGGTGATCGCAGTTCTTGTGATAACTATAGGGGTATCAGCCTACTCTCCGTTCCAGGTAAAGTTCTTTCCATGATTGTGCTTAATAGAATTAAGAATCTGGTTGACAGGCAATTGCGTGATGAGCAATGTGGATTCAGAAGTGGTAGGGGATATGTAGATCAGATATTTTCACTTAGGCAGATTCTTGAGAAATGTTTAGAGTTTCAGAAACCTTTGGTTGCTAGCTTTGTTGATTTCAAAAAGGCTTTCGACTCTGTTGATCGTCATAATTTGTGGTTGATTGTGAGATCATATGGTATACCAGACAAATTAGTTAACATAATGAAAGCTCTCTATAATAACACTGAGTCGTGTGTGAGAGTTGGTAAGGCTTGTAGCAATTGGTTTAGCATTACTTCTGGTGTTCGACAAGGGTGCATTTTGTCTCCTTTTCTCTTTAGTTTGGTTGTTGATTATGTTATGCGAAATTCACTTCAAGGGAAAGCTTTTGGCCTTAAATGGGCTGGAGATACGAAAATTTCTGATTTAGATTATGCTGATGATTTAGCCCTTTTGGCAAATGATGTTGATGAGATGAACTCTTTCATTCGAACTGTTGATGAGACTGGTAGTACAGTAGGTTTGGTTATAAACAGAGAGAAAACTAAAGTGATGAAAATTGGTCAGGCAGGTTGTGATTCAGTTAATCTGAATGGTTGCAGTCTTGAGCAGGTGTCACAGTTTAATTACCTTGGGAGCTGCGTAACTGATACTGGTGATGTGTGGCATGAGATTAACAGACGAATAGGTATTGCTGCCGGGACTTTTAAGAATCTATTGAGATTGTGGAGAAATAGGCGTATACACCTAAAGACTAAAATTAGACTGTATAATAGTTTGGTTCTTTCTAGGGTTAGTTATGGTAGTGAAACTTGGACGCTGTGTAAGCAAGATAACAGGAAACTAGATGCTTTTGATTATAGATGCTTACGCAGTATCTTGGGTATTAGGTGGTTTAACTTTGTAACTAATGATGAGGTTAGGCAAAGGAGTCTGCAACCTCCTTTAAGCAGCATATTGTGCAGAGAGAGACTCTGCTGGTTTGGTCATGTTGCCCGTATGGATAATTATAGATTGGCGAATAGGGTTATGAACAGTGTGCCTAGAGGCCTCAGAAGGAGGGGGAGACCTAGGATGCGGTGGGCAGACAGTGTCAAACAGGACCTTGTTAGAATTGGTGTACAGTGGCCGGATGCAGCAGATGTAGCTCAGGACAGATATGCTTGGAGAATTAAACTGCGCGGTCTGGTTGGACCTCCGTAGCCCATGGCTGCTTGAGGATGATGATGATGATGATAAGACTAGACTGATAATTGTCTAAGTTGAATAATTTACTGAGATGTAGCCTCACAATTATATTAGCCAAAATTATATAGTGATATTGCGGAATGCAACTTTTGGAATTGAAATCTCACTGTGGTATTTGATTTTATTAGTACATACACAGTTGTATCAGAATAATATGACCACCTATCATACATATACTATGTACTTATGCATATTATTCTAATACGACTGTGTATATCTTCCATCACCTCACAACTGCAGTGTGTGAAATAAAATCTGGAAATGGGTGGGAACTACTCTTCCCACTCATTCTGGAGCTTTATTTTCTTCAATTTCATTCTGGAGCTTTATTTTCTTCAATTTGTTTCATTTTATGAGGACTCGGATGAGTTCCTTACACTTCTCTTTTCTTTTTCCTTTTATTGTGAATGCTTGGTTAACTGGTGTGTGTTGGTATAGTGCCGAAGCAGCCCTGATGCCCGATTTGGCATCCCCTTGTTGGGCTCTGTGGTGGGTAGGGACCATGTGTACTGAACCACAGTTCAAAAAACATGAAATCGCAAATTTTATAGGATTTCACTTGTGCTGCAAAGTAGGCTTGCTATGAGAGCCAGTCATCCTACATTATCTTCTTTGTCATATTTAGATTCAGTTCTGTCATCCCCATGTTTCCTCATCATCCATTCCACAGGTTATCAGGTACTTGGAGACATGACTTTATTTTTTATTTTTAAGGTTTTTTTTTTTGAAGTCTTATTTTTTAAATTGAAGAGATATTTTTCGACGTATTTAATAAATATTAAGGAAGATATCACTCTGAGGTTATCATCGATCAATTTTAGAGGAAAAATTATCTTGAGTTGTGTGGGACACGAACCCACGACCTCCTGATAACATGTCAGGTGCTCTGAGCTACCAGCCACCATCTCATGGAAACACAAATAGCTAAGTTATAATGCTGGAACATTATCACTGAGCTACCAGCCACCATCTCATGGAAACACAAAATAAGTCGTGCCTAAGATCTGGTGATTTGTTGGTGGAGGCTGCATGCTCTAAAGCAGTGGTTGTTAACCATTTATGCTTCACGTACTCCCTGGAAATGTGTATGTAACTTGAGTACCCCTTGTATAGCTAAATAAAACTATAGTTATAGTATGACAATGGTAATAAAATAAACTTAGTACTTTGTTACTTGATCTAGTGATTTTTGAGCTCTCACGGCAAACCCCAAAAATTTTTACCATTTACCCCATGTTGAGAACCCCTACTCTAAAGCATTCAAAAGTTCTCCAGAAGGTTACAGTGATTGGTGGGCCAATTACCTTAATACCCCATAAAGCTCTGAATTCCTTATGTGATATGATCTCCGAGTGGGGCCTTCTCAAAGTCTCTGAGGAGGAGATTATCTTGTGATTATCTGCCCAACAAGTGGCTGCAGTCCACCAGGTTTTGGTTTGCTGGGAGGGAAAATCAGTACCCACCAGGGTACTAATTCTTACTTTCAATTCACCACACCTGCCTACTGTCAAGGCAGGATATCTACTTGAGAGCTATAACTGTATATTTCCAATCCTCTGCTCTATTTCCAGTGCCAGATATACTGTTATGCCTACACAGCTTGCTGTGATTAGCCTACATGTGCTCACTATTGTGGACAGGATCGCCTTAAACCTTACTGCACAACTGAGACAGCAAACTGTGTTTACTGTAGTGGTACCCATCCAGCACATTCCCATGATGGTTCAAAATGGAAGAGAAAAATGAGCACCAACGTGTGAAAATGGTACAAAACATCTCGTACCTGGAAGCAAGGAAGATATTTCCGCCACTCCCCTCCACCTGGCAAACTCTCCTATGCCAGTGTGGCTGCTAGAAAATATTCCCACAACCATGTTTATAACAGTTTATTAATGATAAACATGGTGGCCGAAACTGACATCAGGGTTCCACCCACTGAGTCTTCCTTGCCAGCTGCTCAGTACCTTTTGGAACAGGCAAAACTACAGTCATTGCCAGCCTTGGCATTCACTCTAGTTTGAATTCCTGCTTTTGTGTCTTCTACTTCAATAACTGGAAGACCTGCACCTTCAACCAGGCACAACTCAACCTCCCAAACCAAAGGGGCCCTGTAGGGGCCTGAAGAAAAAAATCAATGACCCCCACCTGTACAGAGGTCTCTGATCCATGCCCTTTGGATGATCCCAAGAACATTCACTGCACCTTCCTTCAGTCTCTTACATATGCAACTAAGAAAATAAAATAGTGCAATGAAATACAGATCTAAACAATGTAATACAACCAAATTGGAGTCTGTAAATTAAATATAGAAATTTTAATGATGTCGACTCATATATCCTTCAAGACTACCCATAATGCAAGTGCTATCCTCTGTACTTCTTTGAATTCTTTGGTCTTCTAACTTATATTTCTCTGGAGTTTATTTCTGATTTTATTAATTACATACTACTAGTCTATTGTATATGAACATTAAATTGTAATAAAAAAATTAAAAAAACAAATAAATAAAATAAAGACTAGAATATTTTAAGAAAAGTATATAAAAAAATATTGTTTTGTAAATGTATATATGTTTAGTAGTATAAATGTAACAATCATCTCTAAAATATAATTGTCTGAGTTAAATAACATATAAGTATGCAATATTTCTTTTTCACATGCATCAGCCCCACTAAAAATTCAAAATATACTCTGCCTTCTTCCATAGATATAGATTAAAACAAATGCTTGATCTGGAATTGATTCCACAAAATTATGATAGTTATAAAACTCCAACAGACGCATTTCACCCACTCCTCTTTTTTTCTCTTTATTTTTTCTCTCTCCCCCTCCAATCCCCTACATCAACCCTGCCCCTCTTCTAGCTACAGCTTATCTTCTGTAGTCCCCCCCCTCCCCCTCACCACTGGCTACTAAAATTCCATATCCTGCCTTACTCCAAAATTAATACAAGCTGTACCTCAAAGCTCATTATCATCACCAGGCACGTGTTCCCTTCCCCTGCTCAGTCCCCAGTGTATTTCCCATATCTTTTATACAGGGTGATTCAAAAAGATGGACACAATTCCAGTTGGTTATATTTCCTGAACTATACGTTTTATTTGAATTATGTAAATTACATTTGATTACACACACATTAAAGTTTATAGATGTACACAATTATAATTGACTATATTTCCTGAACAATATGTTGTATTTGAATATCCTCTTTCAAATGTAATTTACATAATTCAAATAAAATGTATAGTTCAGGAAATATAACCAATTAAAATTGTGTCCATCTTTTTGAATCACCCTGTTTAATTAACTTCCCAGTACCCTCGAGCATCATAATAAAATAATTGAAAACTGTGCTCCCCTTTCTTAACATTTTATCAAACTAATTGATAGAAACGTATTAATTGTAAGAATCCACCTCGGGTTCAAATGTTTTGTATCTGATGTTTCTTTTATTTTTAATTTTATTTTAATGAACTACAGATCTTTTATTTTTCTTTTTTTTCCCTTCTCCCTCTCTCTCCCCCCACACTTTTTGTATTTCTTCCCTTCTTCTTTTCCTGTACTTTTTTGGGACAGCTGCACCCAACTCTCTGACGTTCGCTCCCCTCTTTCCCCCTGATCTTCTCATTCTGAACTTGCTTTCCACTTTTGTGTCATGTGCTCTCAGAGGGGATCTGGAGGAGTCTGGGCCTCCTCTGATCTGCTTCTAGCAGACTAACTCTACAGTCATGATGAGATGGTGAGAGTAGGGGGTGGCTTCTACCATCAGTGTCCCCTCTGATGACCATTTTTTCCTACCCCATAGTCACAGGATGCTCATAGATGTCTGGGCTTTGCCCATATTGATACAGGTCATCTGTCGATTATCCCTCTCTCCCTTGTCGGTGTTGTTCAGGGTCAATCCAAGCGTCGTTTGGGGCAACAGTGGACCTCGACTGACCTCCTTTCACAAACTCTTTCCTTTCTCTCCACACTTTTTTCACTCCTTCCTCTCTTCATTTAAGAAATTACTGACAGATAAATTACTAAGTTTGGCAATTGAAAATTCAAAACATCAAATCATATTAGCAGTTCATGAATAACAGTTTAGTAATATATAATTAGATCAAAATTCTTTTCAAGATTTGGTAATACTGATTAGATATGTGCTCTAAATTCAAAAAGATCTCCCATGTAACTCGATGATTAAAAATCTAGACAAATACTGATTTATCAGCAATGGTCATGCTTAATAACAGGTCCTTTCTCTGCTGTCCCACAGCATGAATGATTATTCTATCAGAAGGTCTTCCTTGGGGTGGGCCGGGGTGGCTCAGTCGGTAGCGCGCCAGGCTCGTAATCTGTAGTTCCCAGGTTCGAGTCCCAGCTGGGTCAGCGTTGAGATTTATCTCCGCAAAATTCCCCGCCCTGCCCACGGTCAGTAGGGGACACCGATGGGCTTGGAAAGGCCGCCGTCCGTCGGATGGGACGTTAAGCTGTGGCCCCCGTGTGCGGGAGAGCCATACCCTGTGCACGTTAAAGAACACACTGGATGGCCTTGACGGGAGGCTACCATCTGTCTCCCAACAGCTGTTCCAGTGGGTCCCTTCCCCCAACCTTCTCTGAGCCTTTGGGGTCCATGTGACCTGTCCATTTAGCCCGTGGTGTGCAAAAAAGTACCGCTCAGAGGTAAAACAACCCAACCCAGGTCTTCCTTGAGAGTAGATGGGGGAAATATGGCATCACCTGTACGATGTAGTACTGTTTTGAATAGTGGACATCAGATAATGCCAATTCACTATAATTGCTCTGATTTTAGTAAACTGTTCTCTGCAATGGTTAAAATGAATCAGAAATCATTGTCTGCCTAATTCCATAAGAGCTGAGATGCCCACAATCCTATTATGGAATTGTCGTGCATTCCAGAGGAATTTTGACAACATCCAGTGGCACATGAGCCCATTTGCATATACCTGCAGGAGACTTACTTGCAGACAGCCACTGATCCCGCAATTCAGCTTTTTCCCATGTTCGCTGAGACTGGAATGGAGATGGACCAACTTGGTGGGGTGTTACCATCCTCGTGAACAACCATTCTCCATTCCAGGTCAGACCCCTCACCACCAATCTAGAGGTACTTGCCATCTGCCTCTTTGGAGGATTTTGGTTGATTGTCTGCTCTGTCTATCTACCACCTGGAAGTATCTTATGGGAAGACCTATATGACATTTCACAGCCGCCATACCCCTTTCTTCTCATAGAGGATTTCATTGGACACAGTCCACTTTGAAGTACTGACATGAACTGGAGAGGTGGGGGTCCTTAAGCAATGACTCCTGGATCCTACACTCTCCCCATTGAACATTGGTGTCAGTACCTACTTTCATTCCTGACCCACACTTTCACTGCTATTGATTTCTCCATTTGTTCCACATCAATCTTTCCACTCTTCACATGGAAGGTCAAGGACAACCCTTACAGAAGCGATCACCTCCCTGTGTTATGTATCATCTCCTATGTGTGTGTGGGGGGGGGGGGGAGGGAGCTTGCAAGTCTTCATAAATATCATAGTGCAAGCTTGATCAGGCTGACTGGTGTAGTTTTGAATTCCTATTGTGAGTTCAAACCACACTCAGTCAACCACGAACCAATCAGTTTTGCAGTGACGGAGATGGCAGACTGTTTCATCCATGCAGCTGCCTTTACTCTTCCTCAACACAGTTTCCTCAATTTCCACAAGTGTGGTGGAATCCTGACTGCACCACAGCTCATAAGGCTCAGAAGAAGGCTTAGGAGGGAGTTTCAGAGATATCCAACATTCTCCAACCTTTAAGTTTTGAAGTATGCTAGGGTAAAAGTCCGTTTCTTCCTGCACCAGAAGGAATCTTGGCTGAGATATTATGTCTTTTATCACCCTCAGGACCAGTTCTAAGGTTGTGTAGGATAAAGTTTGGAAGATGGGTGAGGAACTACTCATCCTACTCATTATCAATCCTGGAGTACAATGGTTAGGTAATTGCTGATTCTGAAGCAATTGCCAACACTGGGGGAATCTTTTTTCTCCATCTCTTCCTCATCCTGTTATTTCCCTGAGTTTCTGGCCCAGAAAAGCAAGTCCAAACTCTCTCCACTGTCTCTCTCCACTCTCACCATCAAGTAAGGATCAACTGCTCTGACTGTTCAATCGAATTTTTCTCAGGGAGCAGTTTCTAGACTCCTTACAGTAGATCATCATTTTGGCCTTTCCCAAGCAAGGAAAGGATCCCAAAATATCTTCAAATTGACATCCCATTACATCGATGAGCTGCATGTGTAAGGTGTTTTAAATAATGGTAAATACCATGCTTGTCTGGTATTCAGAACATCACAGCCTTCTTTTCAACACCCAGTGTGGCATTCATAGGCAATGGTCTTGTTTAGATCATGTGATCCACCTCGAATCAGCGATCAGGAATTCTTTTTTAGGTAGAGATCACCTGTTGTCATTATTCTTAGGCATTGAAAAAGTGTACAACATAGTGTGGAGATTCGACATTCTTCGTGACCTCCATGCCTTTGGCTTTAGAGGTTACATGCTGACGCTCATTGGCAACTTTTTATTTAGCTGTTGTTTTTTGTGTCCATTTCAGAAACACTATTACTTCCTTTTTCCAAACCAGGGAGTACCACAGGGTTGCATCATGAGTGTTATGCTTTTTGCTGTCGAGATCAATTCCATTACTCAACAACTTCAATTGTAGGCAATGCCCTCTACATTGACAACTTTAGCATCTTTTGCTATTCATCCAGCTTGAGGGTCATTGAACAACAACTGAAAACAGCCCTGAACAATCTATCGGTTTGGGCATGACTAATGGGATTCTGTTCTCCCTAAGAAAACTGCTTACATGCACTTTTGCTGCAAGTGTAATCTTCATCTAGACCCCGATCTTCAGCTTTGGGATACCATCATTCCAGTTTCTTGGTCTTATCTTCAACCAGAAATTGTCCTTTTTATTACACTTTTGTCATCTCCTGTGGGAGTGGACCACTGTTCTTTGCTCTTTGCTTTCCTGGACAAGGGAAAGAACAGTGCAAAGAAAAGAACAGTGGTCCTCTCCTGTGGGAGTGGACCACTGTTCTTTTCTTTGCACTGTTCTTTCCCTTGTCCAGCCAAAACTGGACTATGGATCCCAAGTGTATGATTCTGCCTGGGATTCAGTGGTGAAGGTGCTGGATCTTCTCCACCATCAGGCTCTCCCTGTTTGTATGAGGGCCTTCTGCACCTCACGGGTCCAGAATCTTTACATTAAGATGGACGAATCCTCTTTAGCTATTCACCATCAGCAGTTGTCCTATATTATGCATCAAAGTTGTGATCCCTACCAGACCATCCTACTTGGGACACCATTGCGCTGAGCACCCGGAGTTCTTGCCTGTCTTCACAGATGCCTCAAAATCCAGCACATCAGTGGGATTGGCCATGGTCTGCTTTGATGTTATCAATTTAGATCAGATCCTACAGTAGTGTTCCATTTTCACTGCAGAGTTGCATGCTATCAGTCTTGCCTTCGACATATAGTGGATAAACATCATCATTGGTGTGTGCTTTACACTGACTTGCTTAGCTTACTACAGGCTTTGATCTCAGTGAGGCCTCTTGGGGGGTGGACCGATGTTCATTGCTCCACCTCTACTGTGCTCTTGTCCAGTCGAAACTAGACTACAGATCCTAGGTGTACGGCTCTGCTCTGGATTTGCTGGTGAAGGTGCTGGATTTTTTACACCATCAGGCCCTCTGTGATTGCACGGCAACCTTCTGCACTTTGTCAATCCAGTGTCTCTACGTTGAGACCAATAAGCCTTCGTATCTATTCGCCGTCAGCAGTTGTCCCTGCAATACGCAGCGAAATTGCGTTCTCTGTCAGGCCATCCCACTTGGGACTGTTTTCAGTCCCCGGTAGGAAATGTTATACCAGAATTGGCCAACTGCCATTTGTCCTTTCAGTTGCATGTTCGAGGTTACCTGCAAGAGATTAACACCAGTCTCGATAGCATCGCACAGTCGACAGCCGAGCTGCTTCCACCGTGGCTTGCTGTTTCCCCTTCCTGTGATTTTTCCCTTTGCAGGTTGAGGAAGGCTTTTATACCCGACTATGTGTATCGACAACTCTTTGCCAGTCATTGTGCTGAGCACCCAGACTTCTTGCTTCTCTTCACAGATGGCTTGAAGTCCAGCACATCGGTGGGATCAGCCATGGTCTGCTGTGATCTAATCATTGCAGACCAGATCCCACAGCAGCGTTCCATCTTCACTGCAGAATTGCATGCTATCAGCCTTGCTTTGGACTGCATAACAGCTAAGTGTCATTGTCGGTGTGTCCTCTACACCAACTCGCATAGCTTGTTAAAGGCTTTGATCTCAGTGAGGCATTGGCTTCACCCTGTTCTTTCCAAGATCCACCAGCAGCTCCATCGTCTGGCACGTGCCACCACTTCTCTCTTCTGCTGGATACCCTATCACGTCAGGATCAGGGACAATGACTTGGCAGATGCTGCTGCCAAGTCAGCCATGCCCCTATCTGACTCTCTGCTGCCAGTTGTACACTTGGACTTCTGGCAGCGTTTTTCCATCAAGCTCCAGGCACTGTGGCAGCGATCTTGATCTGAACTGGTTGGTTACAAGCTTTTTGAGATCAAGCCCATTGTCAAACCACGAGAGTCTTGTTTTCACAGGAATCACAAGGAGGAAGTTGTACTTGCTTGGCTCCATTTAGGTCATTCATTTATCACTCATTCATTTCTTTGGGCGGACGACGAACCTAAGTGCAAGTTTTGTGACAACATTTTAACAATCAAACATATTGTAATCTCCTGTCCCATTTTAACTTTGAGTGATGCTTTTATTTCAACTTCCATGATTTTGCAGCCAAGCTCCTTACACTTGGCCATCTTTTATCTGATGGTTTTTTTTTTAACATCTGTCTTTGTTTTTTTACATTATACCAGTTATTTTAGCAGATTTTGATTTTATGGCTTTAATCTTTTTACCTTGATCATCCTGGGTCTTTTACACCCAGGTTCGTTTTACCTTTTTGTATTTCTGTATTTATTGCTTTTTACATTTTTCTGTTATATATGTGTATTGGTTTTGTCCTTTACATTTCACAGTTTTGCTTTTAACTTTTGTTGTGGGGTTTCTCTGTATATTTAACTCTCTTTTTGTCTCGTTTGGCACATTATGACCTCTGTTACCCATGTACCATAAAACCCCAAATAAACAATCAATCCCAGTGAGGCATTGACCTTACCCTGTTCTGTCCAAGATCAACCAGCTGCTCCATTGTCTGGTAGCCGCTACCACCATTCTCTTTTGTTGGGTGCCCTGTCACATTGGGATCAGGGGCAATGACTTGACAGATGCTCCTGCCTAGTCTGCCACATCCCTGTCCAGCTCTCCACTGCCAGTTCCATAATTGGGCTCGGCAGTGTTTTACCACCGAGCTCTGAGCAGAGATCTTGGTCTGAATAGGTTGGTAACAAGCTTTTCGAGATCAATCCCATTGTTGAACCATGGCAATCTTGTTTTCACAGGAATCGTAAGGAGGAAGTTGTACTTGCTCAGTTCCATTTAGGTCATTCGTTTATCTCTCATTCTTTCCTTCTAAGGTCAGACAACAAACCTAAGCGAGTTTTGTGACACCATTTTAACAATTAAACACATTTTAACGGATTGTACTGCTTTTAATCTTGAACGTCGGTTTTATGACTTTCATGATTTTATGGCCAAGCCCCTTACACCCAGCCACCTTTTATCTGGTGACTTCATTTTACCATCTGTGTTCGAGTTTTTACGTTGTACCTGCTATTTTATTCGTCTTCAAGGTTTTTAAAATTTCAGTCTTTGGACTTGTTGCCTTTATGCGTCCTTTACACTGGTTGTTTTTTTTTCTGTTTTACATTTGTTGACTTTTTACCCTGATTTTCTCTGCATTGCTGGTTTTGCACTTTTCTTTATTGTTGTGGATTTTTTCCATTTTCATTGCTTTACTGATATTTTTGTGTTCAACTTTGGTTGCGTGTTTCATGTCTTTTATTTATCGTTATTTGGTGCAGTATAGCCTACGTTGGTTTTGTGACTAAAACCCCAAACAACCAAACCCACTTGGGACTGTGTTTTCAGTATTCAGTAGGAAATGCTTTGCATCATTGGCCTATTTGCCATTCGTCCTTTCAGTTTGCATGTCCAAAACTACCTAAGAGACATGAACATCATTTTCAATAACATTGCCCAGTCAACAACCAAAACACTTCCACATGGCTCGCTTTTTTCCCCTTCCTGTAAATTTTCCCTTTGCAGGACAAGTCTTTACTCCCGACTGCGTGTACCAGTGACTTTTTGGCAGCCATTGTACTAAGCATATGTACTGCTTGCTTGTGTTTACAGATGGCTCAAAGTCCAGCACATCAGTGGGATCAGCTGTGATACTAGCATTGCAGACCAGATCCCACAGAGTGTTCCATCTTCACTGCAGAGTTGCACACTATGCTTGGCCTTGGACCATATAGCTGCTAGTCATATCTGTTGTTGTGTCCTCTACACTGACTCTCTTAGCTTGCTACAGGCTTTGGTCTCAGTGAGTCTTCGGCCACATCCTGTTTTTTCTAAGATCCACTAGCAGCTTCATCATGACCAGGCACTTAACAAAAAATATGATAGGTGCCTGGTCATGTTAGGATCGGTGGAAGGACTTGGCAGATGCTGCTGCTAAGTCTGTCATGCTCCTATCCAACTCTCCACTGCCTGTTCCATACTTGGATTTCCGGCAGTGTTTTTCTACCAATCTCTGATTACAGTGGTAATGGTCTTTGTTGGAACAGATTGGTAACAAACTTTTTTATCTGATGTTTCATTTCTAACCCATTTTTTTCCAGAAACTAGTTTGACTAGCTTGACAAACTAGCATATCTATCTATTACACAGTATAAAAGGAAAATTGAAAGAATGTTATATATATGCAAAATTGACATTAGAATAAATTTGTTAAAGTTATGAAATATTTTTATGTCAAGATGTTTGTCTTATACATATGTTTAAAATAACTTTTTATTCATAAGAATTTTAATGGGAACATTGCTTCTATGGATGCTTTACCACTGGTTACTAACTTATTGCAAGTACAGAATGGATTTCACGATGCTAAATACTGAACAGTTTCCATATTGTAAGATACTAAACAGTTATATTGACAGATACAAGCAGCAGTGTCCTTTATTTTAAGCTACTCTCTCTTCCAATCTCACACCAACCACTGCTTTCATTTATGCCTGCATGGGGTTTATATGTGTATTTTCTTGAAAAAGAGGAAGTGCCCAACACAAATGATGACGAGAAACCTAAAAGCTTCATCTAGCATGTTATGATCTCATAGAACATATAAACACTTCTACAAGATCACTTCCACATACTTAGTCAGGCTGCTTGAAAAGATCTCTACCTCTGAAAGCAACTTATTTTTGCATTTTTAAAAGCTTAAAATTTAATTATTGAAGTTCTTTCTTAAAATTGTAAAAGAATATATGTTTTGTAATTAAATTTCTTCCATGATATAATTCTGTATAAAATGTTTTGTTACAGCCAACTGCGTGTGAAAACTCTACAATTCTGGGAACCAAATACGTATTTAAAACTGGAAAATATATCTGCTTCTAATATTGACTATGTGTACTTCAACAAAGGGCTTTAAAATTCTTCTGTTTCTGTAGAATGAGTTACTTATTAAGGCACCAGTTTTATTTTTGTGAAAGTGAAGAAAATTAAATATTCGAGATGTTTTAAAAATATAATTTAGTGTTTAAAGTGATTTTGATTTATTCATTTTTAGAGGAAACATTTATTCAATATTAAATCGAATTTTTAAATTCACTTGACTATTTTTTATTTTGATGAAATTTGGTATAATAACAACTCGTAAAAAGATGCAATAAACAATTTTCTATTCGATTTTGTTACATGTTTCTTTTTAAAGAAACATGTAACAAAATCGAATAGAAAATTTTTCATTTAAAAAATAAAATAAATACCCCCTCAAGCAGTTGCTTGCTACAGAGGTCTGACAGGAGCCTGCCAGTTTATATGCCATAGAAGGTCTGTGAGGATGACAAGACCTTAGCAGAAAAACAACACGCACATCCATGCCTTACCCATGCCTTACCCGGGGCTCATACCTAGATCCCTTAGATCAGTGGCCAAGCTTGTAAACCACGGGACAGCACCAGGTGGTCGAAGCCATTTAAGGTGAATAAAAAAACATATTTCTCATTTTAAAGGATATTTAAAACTATATTTTTAACCCACAGACTCTGATGATTTTGTATATTGAATTTCTTTTAAACGGCTCTAGCAAGGACCCATTCTTTTGCAGTAAATTTTAGCTCATTCCTTTACTATATCCTGGTGCAATTTGGCTTAGATCTAGATCACAGACCCAGTGTGACCACCTGTCTAACTGTTTAGGGATATGAGATATATTTCAGTATCTCCCATTTCCTCTTATAATTGCAAAAACAACTGAATTTTTTAAGCAAAAAAAGGAAAAATATTGAGATCAACCTTATTTAGCTGATACTTGCTTAACCACCTAATGTAAATCATTTTGTTTTCAACAATAAAAATTATTTAGCTGGTTGGATACGTATCGATGTAATATTACCTTTCGTATTTTTCGAATCTTTCAATTGCTTAATAGTTCCCTGTGATGGTGGAAAATGCTAAAACTTCGAAGCAAGTATTGCAAGCGATCTATTTGTGCCAGAAATGTGAAATTTTGATGGTAGAGTGTGGTGATTAATAGGTTTGCATTAGCAACAAAAATTTGCTCCGTTACCCCCAGTGAGTTGGTAAAACATGCAACTTTTCGTTTTAAGAGATGATAAAAATTCATTGTGTGCTACATAGGTACTTGTAAAATATTGCTATTTGCATTTCTCCACTCATCCACTAGCTGGAATTTTCAATGGTAAAAAATGCTAATGGCTGAAAATAAAAACCTCAGTAGTACCCTCAAACAGTGAGGAGGCAACCCTTCATTGCTGAGAGACATGATGAGAGAATACTGTATGTCAAATTCTATGATGATAATTCTTACTCTTTAGGAAAAATTATTTTCCCCGTTTTGTGTAGAGGGGCATTTTCTTAGAGGGGAGGGGAGAAACAATGTGTATCAAAAGTCACAATTGCTTAAAGTCATGATGAGAGGAAGCTGTATGTCGAATTTGGTGATCATAGCTCTTGCATTTAGGAAAAATTCTTTTCCATGTTTTATGTAGCGTTTGTTTTTTGCTGGGGGAAGGTTTTCGAGTAAAAACTTAATTATTGCTTAATGAGAGGAATCGGTTCACCAAATTCGGTGATCCTACCATTTATCACTTAGGAAAAATTCCTTGATTTGTGGGTTGGAATGGAGGGTGGGATATATCTTTCGAGAGAGGGAAGAAAGATGGGACAACAAATTCCTAGTTTGTTTATTCTGAGGGGAAGTTGTATACGAAATTTAATAATCATGACTTACCGTTTAAAAGAAATTAATTTTTTTTCCTAGGGAAAAAATCCAAAGAGAACTGAAGAGCCATATTTTTGAAAGAATATTGAGGGTCAAACTTTTTCATTACTTTAAGTTGTTGTTTGCAGAAACTGTATACTGAATTTGATGGTCCAAGTTTATACTAAACTTGGCGGTTCGAGCTGTTACCATTTAAAAAACGGTTCTGCCACTTTAGGGAGGGAAGTAATGTTCTGGGGAGAATGAAAATTTTGGATGTCGAACTCTAATGTTGATAAAAGCTATGATTAGAGGTACTGAGTTTCACAGTTCTAACTGTTATTGTTTAGAAGCAATTCTTATCACATTTTAAAGGGGGAGGAGATTTTTTGTGGGGAGGGAAAACTTTTGGGTCTGAACCTTACATTAATATAAGTTATGATTAGACGAAGCAGTATATACTGAGTTCGACGGTTCTAGCTCTTATAATTTAAAAGCAGTTCCTACCAGTTTTTAAAAGGGAGACAATTTTTTCGGGGCTGAGGAATTTTGGGGGTTCTGAAAATGGGCCTTCTCAGACGTATAGCAGATTCCTTGTATTTAGAAATGTGTTGATGTTCACTAGTAGAAAACTGAAAAATATTGGGTATTGGAACTAAAAAATTAGGTCTATTATTTATTGCCTAAAATAGGTTAATATGTACATCAACAATATGTTTCAGATTAGTAAAAAAAAAAATGAGAAAAAACTACATATTGGTGTTTAATGTTAAGAAATATAAAGAGTGTGAGACCCAATGTGACCTCATAAGAATGGATAATACCTACCTCAATGGATAATACTCTTTTTGTCGGTTATATTTATTTGCACAGGTACAGTAAATGGTAGGTAGGTAGTCACTGGAAGGAGAGCTATGCACCAATCCCCTGTGGATCCATAGAACCTGTCAGGCATAGCACCTAATGTCCGACCCCGCCCTGATCTAGACAACTATCGCAACTTTTCCTTTTTTTCTACCCTGCTGAGGAGTGGTCAACCACACAGGGTCCTGGTGCTGACCCTATATACCAACCTGAACGGAATTATGGCTCTGAGCTTGATTATGGATCCTGAATTTGCTGCACTGGTGTTCTTCTGTGGAGGGAAAGTCTTCCGCTTTGTTTTCTGTTTGTTTGTGGGCTGGCATCGTCAAATTCTACATTGGAGGGTGTCTTCCAGTGTAGATGACTTCAGCCTTGTAGTGGGGGAATGGGTCTTTGCCCCATGCCTGCGATTAGGGACTGTTTGATATTGTCATCATTCCCTCTCTCAATAAACATAGTTTTTTTTAAACATCCCACTAACCATTTTCTCTCCATAGGTAGTAGGAATGTGAGGACTCTGCACAGAGCTTTTTCTCTTGGTGTCCTCACACAAGAATTGCACCATTATAATTTAGATATTCTCGGCTTGCAAGAGACCAGATGGACAGATAAAGGTCAGATTCCTAAATAAATAAATACCCCCTCAAGCAGCTGCTTGCCACAGAGGTCTGACAGGAGCCTGTCAGTTTATATGCCACAGTAGGAGATCTGAGAGGATGGCAGGACCTCAGCAGAAAAACGACACACACATCCATGCCTAATCCGGGGCTCGAACCCAGGTCCCTTAGATCAGTAGCCAAGCGTGCTAACCACTCGGCCACGGGACGGCTATATAATCTTAAATTTCTCTTTCCAGGGAGGGACAATAATAAGCATCACCAAGGTGTAGGTTTGCTTCTCAGCAGACATGCTAGTGATGCTCTTCTAGGATATGAGTGCATTAGTGAAAGGTTCCTTACAGCAAAATTTCAGACAAGCATTGAAGACGAATGTTATCTGCTGTTATGCCCCCACTGAGGATGAGAAGAATAGGGTTTATGGACAACTTCGGGATATTTTGAATTCTGTCAATAAAGGAGATATTAACCTTGTTCTAGGCAGTGGTGTCCACCCCAATTTACTAACAACCAGTCTTCATATCGTGTGTGTGTGTGGGGGGGGGGGTATGTGGACGGATCGGCAATTTGGTTTGTTAGACTCTGGTACCACATTCTGGGTGGGGGGCAGTGAATCCTCCACTGGGAAAAACGTTTGAAAATATTACATTTGAGATTGCCTGACAGATAAGTATCAATATACTATAACTAACTTTAACTACAAAAGTTGTATCTCAAATAAAGTGTCACACAGAATGCAAAGCCTATCTAAAAATACTAAAAACTAACCCCTACCAGGATAAACCGGCAATTAGTGGCAGTGATTCTGTAAATAAATAAATATAATTATAGATAAGAGCAATGTATTTTATTTTTCATGCAACTGTAAGATACATATGAAAAACACAATATACATCAGTAATTAAAGCAAACTTTAAATTGCCAGCTGATTTTCAGAATGGTTTTTATCTTTTTTGTTTTCTGATTCTCATGTCGTTTGCTGTATGAATGCCCCGTCGTAACCACGATCTCACATATGGCATTGCATCCCAGTCAGAAATTGGTTTACCAAAAAGTTTGACTATCATTATACTTGATATATTTTCAATAAGTAGTGCATTTCTTTGCTCAGTGCATACATTATTCATTAAATTAAATGCTCGTTCAGTTTCCGCTGAACTGACAGCAATGACTTTTAATACTTTTTTGGCTTTTATACTTTTGGGGACCTGATAGAATAGAAAATGTGTTGCATCCACGAAATCACGAAAATCGTTAACAGGTATTGTAAATTTGATTAGTTTATTTAATTCTAGAAGTTTTTTCGCCCATCAAACCATGGGGAGATTGTAACATCTTTCAGCCAAGTTGAAGTATCAAGCAAGTTAAATAGAGTTACCAAATTTCTATATTCATTTTCATTATTTAATACTCTAGATTCATACAGTCGATTACGCTCTGGATTAGTTGGCATCTTGGTAAGCGCACACGTTCATTGTTCGATACAAACATGGAGGTAGGAAGATAACAGGAGGAGCCCTAAGCACATGAAAATGATGCTTCGGCGACTGCGCGGCAGCCATGTTCTATTCAAAACATTGATCAGTAGTATAGGTGAGTAACGAAGTGCTGCGCTATAAAAATTAAATTTTTTTCGACATTTGCATTATGGCAGCCTGTTAAGCTTACGGCTGCATGAATCGCCCTTCAAAAAAGATACCAGGAATTACCTTTCAGTAAGTTTGTCATTTTTATAAAAGTTTAAATAATTATATAATGATACAAGCAACTTCGTGTTGAAATTACGCCGCTGTGAAATCGGTTTTATTTCGAGTTACAAACCTCGATTCTTCACCAGATTTTTTTTTTTATTTTCTTCGGATTGTACTCAGTGATAAATGTGAAGATGTACTTCTTATATTGATTGATGATTTTACGTTACACTTATTTGAGAAATCCTTCTGCAGGCTTTCTCAGTTAAAAAATTTTGTTGGCTGTAATTGAATATTAGTATGTATTCTATTTAATGGATGATGAATTTACATACTTTTAAATAGAGGTGACTAAAATATCAAGGAGTTTCTTTTTTGTTTCTTATTTTATTTTAGGTGGAAGTATTAGATATTATTTTGGTTAAATGTTCTGCTATATAGTAATTCTGTATGGAAATATTCATTGCATTAAAAAAAGCAATATAAATTCCAAATAGCTTAAATGGGCTTTCTCTTAGTCGTAAAAAAATAATCTTCCCGTATATAACGCACAGTAAAACAGTATAGCACGTGAAAAGTAGGCTTGATTGCAGCGGTAGACGGTTTGTTTTGAATGCAATAATATGGCTACCGCCCTGCTGCGTCAGTATCATTTTCCTTGGACAGGGAAAGCGCGTTAGGGCGTCTCCTGTCATTCATACCTCCGTGGATACAAATATAATATTTTTATACGGTTCGGATTTGATTATAAGAGAAAAGTTTTTCATATTTTCTTTCATGTTCTTTTATAAAAGAGCTCTTACGCATCTGTGGATCAGTCTATCTGCTTTTACAAGAGTAATATCTTGGTTTTGTCTAGCAGTGACAGAAGAGAATTCTTCAAGAATATCTATCACCAGGGCCAAGTCCTCAATAAAATGTATATTTTCCATTCTCCGCTTCATGCCATTCACTATTTTTACAAAAATGTTTGTGCAGTGCTGGATACGCTCGTCACACAGCTTTAGTTGCTCTAACACTGCACTCTGCTCATCGGGGTCCCAAAACTGCCAATTTTTATAATTTCTATTTCTAAGTCTTGAGCTATACTTTGTAGCTCTATTTAGTTGTTATAAGATGCATAGACAATAGATTTTGTCAAGAAATGCCTTGAAATGATTAACTTGAGAAATAGATTTAATCGCATCGTCCGATGCCAACTGAATCATACGACTTGAGCAGTGCCAGGTTATTAAGCCTGGGAACTGAGTTGTTAGCTTAGTTGAGACTCCTGATTTTTAACCCAACATAGTATTAGCACCAGGGCCGGCGTGAACTTTTGCGGGCTGGGTTTCAAAATTGTGCGGGGCCAAAAAAAACCCCGCATATATATATGAACTTCTAAATTTTATAATAATAAATTATTTATTATAAGTGCAAAGTGCGGTACATATCTATATACAAGTTATAGGAACACCGAGTATATTGTAAATATTACATAATTTTTTTCGCCACAAAATCTTTAATTACGTCATCAAAATTGACCGATTTCGCTTTCTATTGAAAGAATAGTCATCGATTAGCGGATTCTGCGATTGGACTGCGCTTGGAAAATGACTGACATGCACGCTGGTGATGGGACGTGGAGCTAGAGGAACGACCGGCTGCTGTGTTAAAGATAGAAAAATGGCGTCGTTTTTTACGATGAGCTTTTCGTGGACCGCAGGGCAGGGTTCAGGGAGATGCGCTGGACCTGCCTGGAAAATAACTGACATGTACTCTGGTGATGGGACGTGCAGCTAGAGGAACGACCGGCTGATGTGTTAAAGATAGAAAAATGGCGTCGTTTTTTTACGATGAGCTTTTCGTGGACCGCAGGGCAGGGTTCAGGGAGATGCGCTGAACCCTGCCTCGCGCCGACTGTGACTAGCACTGTCCGCACAAAAATCAAATGTTCTTTTAGGTAGCTCTCAGTACATCCATGCATTTCTAATGTAGAAAGCAGAGTGTTTCCAATGGATTCTGCATTTGTGGAATTCTTTTAAATCTATAAATAAATTTGTTATTTTTTTTTTTGATATTGTGCTTGCATCAATAATTATACAAATTTTTGCTCAATTATTTTGGCGAAAACTCGATTTCTTAATCTCAGTGGCTATGTGTTGTACAATGGACATGGGAATTTCCTTCATTCAAGACAAATATTTATGTCTACTCCGTTTTTTCTAGCAGCTTTATTTTTTCTTCTATGTCCATTAATGGTCGATTGCGTTTTACGAGACTGTAAATTGTGTTGAAAATATGAATGGTTGAAATTAAATACCGTTCGTTAAATTTATCTATGGCTACAACTAATCAATTTTTTTAGATTCTTCTAATGATCGTACAACTTTACCATGGGACGTTGTTAATAAATGTTTCGTAATTTATTTACGAATAGACGAGAGTTGAATTCGTTTGGTTGAATTATTCGCAGTAACTGCATTGCACCAATCTGTTTATATGTGAATATGTTTGTGAGCTTCTACATTCAAAGATGTGAACTGAGCACGCAGTTTACAACCAACAGTGTTGAATCGTGTAACCACTAGCCATGGACACTTATTCAAAAAGAATTCGTGTTTTTTCAGACCAAATGGTTAATTTATTTTCAAATTCACACTTACAGTTTCTGTAGTTGTCTTTTTCGTTATACTTGGGCCAGATTCTTTCGTTTCTTGAAGATCATCTTCCTCTTTAGCTTGCTTTGCTTTAATAAAAAAGTTATTTGTGTTGCATTGCCGTTTCATCGTCGCTAATTAATTAGTATGGTTAAAAATTATTAATAAAGCCACTCAGAGTGTAAACAAGCACGGTTAAAAGTAAAATGCATTCAAATTAAACGAGCGTTCAAAAACAACATATATTCGAATCAATGTTCCCTCTTATTTTTTTACTTCCTGTACAGAATAAAACATTTCTGCGCGGCAAAGTTTTAACAGTTTTGACGAAAGCTTCACATTTTATAAAATTCTGTCGGGTTTACCGTTGCCAGTGAGTTTTATAACACGTAATATTATGCCATAATGTTGAAAAATAGCCTTTTTAAGGATCCACAAGGTAACACCATAATTATACAAATTTTAATAAACGTAAAATGAAATCATCACACCATATACATTTTTGACAAGATGCTAAACTTTCATCTATGGTGTACCACTACTCCTAGTCCATAGTTTATGGCACTACTACTTTTTCAAACACGGGTGCCACATGATGTAAGTACTAATTATATGGTTAAGGGTCTGTTCTTAAAATTCTGTTCTTAAAATAGATTACTGTTCTTAAAATTCTTGGAAACAATTCGTTTATTTTTTGTGAAGTGTCATACATCTCATCAAAGTTTAGGATAAGAAAAATAATACCTTTTTGTTGCTGACAAGAGTCCTGCAGCAGAAAGGGCGGGGTAGCTTAGTCGGTAGCGCACCAGGCTCGTAATCTGTAGTTCCCTGATTCGAGTACCAGCTGGGTCAGTGTTGAGATTTGTCTCCGCAAATCTCCCCACGCTGCCCATGGTCAGTAGGGGACACCTATGGGCTTGGAAAGGCCGCCGTCTGTTGGATGGGACGTTAAGCTGTGGCCCCATGTGGGAGACCCATCCCCTGTCCACGCTAAAGAACATGCTGGATGGCCTTGACGGGAGACAACCATCTGTCTCCCAACAGCTGTTCCAGGTCACCTCCCCTAACCTTCTCTGAGCCTTCGGGGTCCTTGTGACCTGGTCATTTAGCCCATGGTGTGCAAAAATTGCCGGTCAGATGTAAAACAACCCAACCCTGCAGCAGAAAGAAGTTTCAGCTTGCTAGTAGAGACAAGTCGCTAGGTAGCAGCAGTTCAGTGTTTTGCCAGTGTCACTTAGATATAATCCCTTGTTAGTAGCGAGAGGCAAGTAAACGATAGCGCATGTGTAAAGGTTATGAAACTATAAATAACACCTGATACTGAGTTCTGTTAATCAGTGTTATTCTTATTCTTCAGATGGGAAAGGCAGCGGACTTAAGTGAGTTAGACAAAGGCCAAATTGTAATGGCCAAACGACTTGTTCAGAGCATTTCCGAGAAAGCAAGGCTTGTGGGTTGCTCACTTGTCGGCCATGGTTTAGTACCTTCCAAAAGTGGTCCAAGTTGGGAAAAACCATGAACTGCTGGCAAGTGTGGGCCGACCATGGCTCATCGATGCTAGAGGTGAGCGAAGGCTATCCCGTATGGTATGAGCCAACAGAAGGGATACTGTGGCACAACTCGCCCGTAATTTGAATGCTGGGGACGGGAGTCATGTGTCACAACACATAATGAGACGGGAGTAATGACGGGAGATAATGTTTTACACCATGTAACTTACAAGAGTTAAAGGATCTACTGGTAACATGTTGGTATCAGATACCACAAGGCACCTTTGGAAATCTTGTTACGTCCATCCCTCATCGGGCAAGAGCTGTTTTGGCGTCATGTTAGGCAGGTGGGCAAAATGTTTTGGCCCTTTGGTGTATATCCGAAAAGGCTTTTTCCACGTATACAGCGATGAAAACTAATGCAGGAATAAAATTGATGTAAAACCGGAAATGAACTTGCAACTGTCATCAAAAACAACAAATTTTGATTTTCTTTTGACAGAAAACATACATAATCAAGTCATTAAAATCAAGTATAATTTTTCATATTATTTGTTAATGATGTTATACCAAAATTTAATATGTATTCAGTAAATTTAGCAGTATTGAGTTACTAAATAATAAATGGGTTCATTAATACATTTATAAATAATTTTTGTTTACATTGTATGAAATGTATTATTGAAACATTAATGGTAATATTTTGTTGAAATGTATTACATGAAACGTGTTTATTAATGGGTTTCGCACTGATTTTTCACATTGGAAAGGGTTCCTCGGGTATCTCAAGTTTGAAGACCACTGATACAGAACAATATTACAGAAAACTTAGAAGTATATTAAAAAAAGTTTTTATTAGAATAAACAAATTAAAGAAAATACTTTTATGAGAAAACATTTATATTTTACGCATCTTTTTCCCTTTTTATTCATGAGAATTTAAGGGAAGTATTGTTTCCCTCGCTTCGATGGACGTTTTGTTACTGGTAAAATCCATAAATATCATACGATTCGTAATTTAAAAAATATTAAAAAAATCCAAAAATAAGTTTCTGATACATTTTGTGGTTAAGAAGTATAGATGTATGGCGTAAAACATTTTTTTAGTGTTAGGGATTATTCGAAAATCCTTTTATTTCCAAATGTGTAACACTTCCAGGGTTTCTAAAGTCATCCTGACGTGATCTGACAGTTCTCTGTTTACTTCTTCTGCGTTGTAGATGAATTTTGATAGTCAATTGTCTGTTACCATATTTCAAAAAAGAATGACTTCAACACCTGTGAGTGTGGCAGATGATTATTTAAACGGTAAGTCCACATGATATTTAACTACTTAGGTCAATTATATTTATTCGAATAATTTTGGTCGTGCTTTTAAGCAGTAATTGTGCATGTCGTAGTATATCAGAGGTTCTCACTTTTTTGCAATTGCGAACTTCTAGAATTGTAATAGCTTTATGCGACCCCTTCTCGAATAAATAGTGATTAAATCACTATTATATTGTTATCAGTGTTAAAGCCTGTTGCATACCGTTGTGCAATCCAAGAAAAGTTATTCGAGATATTTTTGATCACCAATCTACCCAAAGAAATCGATACACACATAAAAAATACATCCGCCAAAGGGCCCATGAAGCAAAGGTACCCAGGACCTTAATCCAGCATTGGTCCAATGGGGTTAGCAGAAAAACTTGCTTCAGTAAGAATTCAAAAAAAATATTTTAAATGCATACAAATCGAAAATGTTTAAATTGCTTTGCAAATTGCCTACTAAAGATAAGTCATTTAGAAGAAAGCAAGTTTTGTTTATTTCTAATCACTATTGAGGATCATGCAAGATGTAAAAAAAAATGCTCACAGAAACCATCCGAAATGCATTATTATTATTTATATACACTACCCTCCATTGAAATTACCTCACCTGGAAAGAATGTTTACATTTGAACGAAGTTAATTATACATTTTTACTAATATTTATTTACACAATGATAGGTTTATCAGTAAGTGATATTGCCACTATATGCTGCAATACATGAGGCAAGGCGTCACAGGAGTGAGTGAAACAGGTGGTGAATGTGATCCTGTGTGATGTGCAGCTATACTTCATGTACCTCTGCTCTAAGTTTGGTGGCTGTGTACTGGGTGTAACATACTGCCCAATTGTATTCCATATGTGTTTGATGGGCAAAAGATCCAATGAATGCATAGGCCAAGGAAGGAGAACCACATTACAGAGACTCTACAGGGAGACTGACCTGGGCAGTATGTGACTATGCATTATACTGTTGGAAAATGATGTTATTCATGGTATGTAGATGTGGTAATCAATTGATTGCAGCCATGTTTAGAGTATTAAGAGGCCATCTTGTTGACTTTTGGCATGAATAGATAGAACACAGCATGTTTACCTTTTGTCATATAGTAAAAGATAATATCTGGTTTTCCACTTTGCTCATTGATTTTAAAATTAAATTAATATCATTAATACTTTTATGATACTGTTAAATGTTTTAAAGCACTTCAACAAAATTCTATGCTACCTAGTATCGAAAGGAATGAGATTTTACATATAGTGGTGAGAAGTGAGAGGAACTTCATAGATGAAGACATCATTTTATTATCGTGATGGCCCAGCTGAGTCAGTGTTGAGATTTATCTCTGCAAAACTCACCGCCCTGCCCTTGGTCAGTAGGGGACACCAATGGATTTGGAAAGGTCACCGTCTGTCGGATGGGACGTTAAGCCATGGGCCCCGTGTGTGGGAGAGCCATATCCTGTGCATGTTAAAGAACACGCTGGATGGTCTCGATTGGAGGCTACCAGCTGTTCCAGTGAGTTCCCTTCCCCAACCTTCTCTGAGCCTTTGGGATTCTTTTGACTTGGCCATTTAGTCCATGGTATGCAAAAAAAGTGCCACTCAGATTACCTCTGAGTGGCACTTAACAACCCACAACTTATCATGATGCAAGATGATATAAAGGATAGAGCTTTTGATTGTTTTGGCATATAGGACACTAATGTCTATTAATAAAATTTTGTAATGAGGATCCAATATCACTTTTGTGATCAGGTCTGAATCAAGGAGTTATTTCTTTTTTGTTTCTTTTTGTGTTCTTACTAGTGTGATATTTTATTCAAGAGAGTGTCTGCTAAGCGTACGGAGCAGTTTTAACATAACAATCCACGAGATAATTCAAGAGAGTGTCTGCTAAGCTTTACGGAAGTGAATAAATTAGCATGTATGGCTATGGATCAAAGAGACCTGGGCTTGAGTCCCAGGTAAAGCATGGAGGTTTGTGTTGTTTTTCTGCTGAGGTCCTGCCATCTTCACAGCCTTCTATGGTATATAAACTGACACGATTGTGTCAGATCTCTGTGGCAAGCAGCTGCTTGAGGAGGTATTTTTTTTCCTTGATCCAAAAAATGACTACATCTCTAAATTTAAACCAAAATTGGGAAAGCAACAGCTTCATCTAGGAGCTAAATAATGAAGATTCTATTGCAAATTTTATTAAATATTGGGTACTTTTCGGTTATCTCTGGTCACATTGTCAGTACTTTTTGGTTATCTTAAAGTAGGGAAAATTTTCAGAAATATGCAATGCTATATAGAAGAAAATCGTGTTTCTGCACTAAAAATAAAAGTAAACAAAGCCCCAAAAATATAATATAATAAATATAATAATATATATATGTAATAAAGCCCCAAAAACAAATAATCTCATTGTTACTTTGGTGTTTATTTTTCGTCGCCAAGAAAATGTGATCGGAGATAACTGAAAAGTACCAAATATTGAACAAAAATCACAAAAGGCTACATAGTGTCATATTAACTTCAAAACATGAAGTTAATCTTTTTAATTAAAAACAAATTATATGTTTGAAAAATATATTTTTTACCAATGTTTTATAACCTTTAAAAATTTCCAAAACCCAATATTTAATATATGCATACCACATTTAGCACTCAGTATGTATTCCGGAAATCTAAGCATTTAATGAAATGGTGTTACACAAGGCCTAATGTACAGTAAATAGTATTCCCAAGGAAAATTTTTCTATACATGTATGATTTATTAATTTTTTAAACACAGTTTGAAAATAAAAGGCTGTTAAATTGGTATAATTACACATATTTATTTATTTAAATATTCTGCAATTTATTATTTAATCAGTTTACTTTTATATTTGGTTATATTTTTTGGGTAGGTCATGACAAAGATTGCACATATTTGGTTGTTATGATGAATGTAATCAATAATAATGAGTAGTTGATGTCAACGGTGGAACATGTGTGATCTTCTTTGGGTCTATGTACAAATAACATGGCTAAGTGACTTGGCATCTCATTTTATGAGTTGCTCTCGTACAACTCGTATCACATAAGTCACTCAATCCTCATTGTACGATGGTTGACACAGGGTCGCTCGTCATTAGGGGCAACAGGGATGGGAATATCACCTTTTCTGCAATGAGTGCTAAAATATTAATTTAAATGTCAACTATAATTCATGTAAATATTTGTTCTCTGAAGTATTTTCCCCTGTTTCATTTCCATTCAGTAAGTATTCAGTAAAGCAATATGCTCAAAACTTACATATGTTGCCTTCAGGAATCCCTCTCAATGAACTTGCTGAGAATATGCCCAGAACTCTATCATTTGCCATGTTGAAACAAGAGTCAAGGTCAAGAAATATTTTTGCTGAAAAAGGGAGTTTTGCCCTGAGTAGGATGAGGTTATTTGCATATTGATGCTACTTTTCTATTACAAAAGTTTTTTAGTTGGGGCATGATTTGGACAAAGCCCCAATGGCCTACCAATCAATTCAATGACCTATACTCATCATTTATTAACTGTTTAAACAATCACTACACTCTCTGATAATATAGGTTTTCGCAATAAATAGGGCACAATTTTCTTTGGAAATAAAAGCAATTAAAATGTTTCTGCTTTGTTATGCATTTTCTGGGTTCACATTCTAATAAGTTTTTTTATTTTATATCAATCAGAAGAATTATAATTTTCTGGAATGAATATGAAACTAAGCAGCTTTACTCAGCTTTACTCCAGCAATATTTTCTTATTATGTCTTCTTGAAGTTAGTGTAGGAACTATTATTGTAGTGGTATCATAAGGAAACTATTGAAATTGTATTAATGAAATTGATTACATTGCAAATTAGCTTAGTAGTAGTAAATAGATAAATGCACTGGCATTTGCAAGTACACATTCGTCTCTTAGTTACAGGATTGGTGGCTCTTGAAAGTGGTCACACAGAGAGAAAACACACAAAAAGAAAATTTTTACCATGTACATATTTTCAACACAGAGCATAATAGTAATTAAAAGATAGTGGTTTAAGTCACAGTTCTGATTTAAAATTATTAATTTTTTTCTATATCACTGTAATTGTTGGAAAAAGCCGCAAATTTTTTTTTTTTTTGCCTGACGATGCATTGGAGCAACAATACGAAACATATGGCTATTATGTATTAAAATACAGTGTTCGCACTTCGCCAAAAAGTTGGAACATAAGCTGGAAAT
The DNA here is from genome assembly GCA_038380435.1 of Ryuthela nishihirai. Classification (NCBI taxonomy): domain Eukaryota; kingdom Metazoa; phylum Arthropoda; class Arachnida; order Araneae; family Heptathelidae; genus Ryuthela; species Ryuthela nishihirai. Next base: position 93,009,118 of record JAWZYU010000010.1, read on the forward strand.
CTACAAATACATTGGTTAATGTGTGTACAAAATTAATGTCAACCTAGCACCTGCATTCCTGCTAAGAGCAACAAAGTTAAAAAGAACATACCTGAACTCGTATCTGGGCTGTGCTACCCACCAAAGGGCAATAGACTCATCTATAAATCGGATATCATCGCAAGAAAACACCAAGGTAAATTAGTAGATAATAATTCCATCTAATCATCTCAGCTTTTCTGACAATTACAGTTATATAGAGAAAATTTAATAATTTTATAATAGTAATTTTAAGTTGTTTCTTAATATTATAAAATTATTGAGTATATATTTTAGCAACCAAAATAAAATTAAAGATCTTGACTTTGAAGTAGAATAATATTATAAATTAAGGACATCTTGATTGGAAAAAAAAATTTTTTGCAGTAAAAAGAAAAATGCAATACAATAGAGTAAAAGATTTCATTATTATAATTGAAAAAATTGTGGGCTTTGTAATGACAGTATCTGCATCTGGAAATAAAATATAAATACCCCCTCAAGCAGCTGCTTGCCATAGAGGTCTGACAGGAGCCTGTCAGTTTATGTCATTGCCATAATAGAAGGTCTGTGAGGATGGTGGAAAGGAGAACTAATAAGAAGATTTATTTCACAATATCACTGTTAGGAGAGTTATGTCTCCTGTGTCACAGTTTGAGATTCTAAAATGATTTGATGATAATAGTTCATTTTACAAATTGTGCAATTAAAGGTTTAGGTATATTTACCTCTATGGGAGAGTAATCCTTGGCTGGTATACTCACTGTAGTTGCTACTGAGGCTTATGCTCAGTTGCTGCAGTGCTCTAGTTGTCAACGGTTTGCCAGCCCAATGGCATTGCTGAGTGGTCATTGGCATTGTCCGCTGATGTATGGAATGTTCATCTGTTTAACACATGGAGGTGTTATGAAAGCTCCTAGTTCTATAACAAACAATAAAGCAAGTTGTACTTAATGAAGAGATGAAACTAAACTCACAGGAGGAATATATAACATAAAAATTGACGACTCCACCAATTACTATGAAACAAAAATAACTGTGTAGGAGAAAACATATAGACAAATCAGCAGTCGCATTACCGAACATGAAACAGGCATTAAGAAAAAAATGGGACCTATAGCTTTAATGCAAACAATAATTCAGAATAATCTATGAGCAACTGAACTTGATTATAAAATACTAGCATCTCTATCCATAAATTTCAACTGAACTACATGGAAAATTTGATTATAAACCTTAAAAAGGAAGAACTATGCAATACTGATCTGACCCCCTCCCACCCACTTGGAACTTGCTATTACACAATTTCTGGTTTAAGTTGTAGGAGCACTGCTGGAGGGGCAATATTATATCAACCTCATCTGCCAAGGAGTTGATAGCATCTGAAGATGTCAGCAAGGCAGACCGACAAAATGCATTATACTCGAGAATAAATGTCAAATTTGTAAAGCAGCAGAAGATGATCTTTTGCCACTCATCAAACAGTTAAAGCTCTACAAGAATATCTCTACTGTAGCCATGCTCCATAGTATATCATCCTGCATCACATGTAGAGAAGTACCTTCTCCACATGTTAAACAGATGAACATTCCATACATCAGCAGACAGTGCCAACAACTACTTGGCAATGCTTTCGAAATGGCGAACCACCAACAACTAGAGCACCGCAGCAACCAAGAGTAAGCCTTGTAGCAACTACAGTGAGTGTACCCGCCACCAGCCAAGGATTACTCTCCCCTAGTGGTAAATATACCTTAAACTTTTGACTGAATGATATGTAAAATGAAGTATTACCATCGAATTGTTTTAGCATCTCAAGCTGCAACACAGTCAAGTTGGATGTGAAATCATTGATGGAATCAAAAAATGTAGGAGATGCAGTGTAGGTAGAAGAATGCATTGCCATTCACAAATTATATGAAAAAAAAAATATTTTCAGTACGGCAGTACCAAAATGAAAACATCAGTTCTCGTCTGATCACCAAAGTTAAGCAGCTTTGGGTGCGGTCAGTACCTGGGAGCATGACCACCAAGGAACACCATGTGCAGTTGGCAAAAAATCTGCTGAGGACCCGCCATCCTCACAGATCCCTCTACTATGGTGCATTAAACTGACAGGCTCCTCTCAGACTTCTGCGGCAAGCAGCTGCTTGAGGAGTTATTATATTTCCAAACATTGAAGCCCCCCAGTGTGAGCTCCTGTACATGGTGAGGGGACCACCCTGTGAAGGTTCTGCTGGCTTGGGTACCTTCACAGGGTCCTGAACACTCGCCTGCATGTTTGCTGTGCATGGAGACCCATGTCCTGGGAAAGGAGGATCCTGGTAGTTGTTTGGGGGTCCCTGTCTTCTCTGCTCAGCTCATGACTGGCAGGATCCCCTTGGGCAGCCTTGCCATTGGGGAGCCTGTTGTTGCAGGACTGGGCTATGAATTCCGGGGCCTCTGGTAATGGGAGATCCTGGGGTGGCCACCCCCCAGGAGCAATCGGTAGTGGACAGGTCCTGCTAGGGTTAACCGTGGAGAGCGGTGAGTAACCTTGCCCACATATGGGTACAGGTTTGTGAGTTTCCTCACAATTTATTTTCTTTGTGAGGCCAGTTTAACTGTTCACAATTTTGTTATTTTTCACATAGTTCCTTTTGTAAAGAAAAGTTTTTTTTTTGCAAATTTCTCTTTTCATTTTCCTTTTATTTATTTGTGAGGGCTTGGCTCACTGTGTGGGTATAGTGCCTGTGTAGCCTCGGTGCCCGACTGGGCATCCCCTTGTTGGGCTCTGTGGAGGTGGGGACAGTGGGCACTGAACCACACAAAATAAACCATGAGAGTTGAAGAAATTATGATCAATGCCAACAAGAGGGCTCGACATGAGCCCCCCATCTTCTTTATTGTGTCTGTTATTAACCTTCATCTTCTTTGTCTGTGTCTTCATTCTCAAGGTTCCTGATCATCCACTCCATAGGTGATCAGATACTTGGGAACATGTCCCCATTTTTTGTCAACAAAGGTTTGAAAGGTCTTGCAGGAAAGCCAAAATCCATCAAGCTCTTACGATCTGGCGAATTGCAGGTTGAGACCGCTTGTTCCAAACACTTGGAACTGCTCCTGAAAGTCGGAGAGATTGGTGGGGTGGCTGTTGAGGTCACTCCCCACAAAACTTTGAATTCCCCTTGGGGTGTGATTACTGAGTGGGGCCACCTCAAAGTCACTGAGGAGGAAATCCTCTCAGAGCTCATGCCTCAAGGAGTAACAACAGTCCATTGGGTTTCGACACACCGTGATGTTATACATCGACACCGGCCCCGATTTCCTTTCCTGCAACTCAGCCTTACACCTCCACTGGAAGGCCTCCTCCTTCCCATCCTCAGACAGCTAGACCTTACAAACTGAAGGGGACTGCATCGGGGCCAAAAAAGGAAACAATCACTCCTCCACAAAGGGTAGTCACCGATCCATGTCCCTCAGACTAAACTGTCCTGTGTGGCAGTTTTGAATAGGAATTCGTTGTCTGCCCACTCTTCTAAGTCCTGAGATGGCCACACTCCTACAATGGAACTGTCATGGATTCCAGAGGAATCTTGACGACATCAAGGCCCTCCTTCAGGCACACCAGCCCATCTGTGTGTGCCTGCAGGAGACATACTTGCAACCAGTCACAGATCCCATGATCCAGCACTTTTCACTAGTTCTCCGGGACCAGGGTGGAGATGGTCCAGTTCGTGGGGGTGTCGCCATCCTTGTGAGCAACCATTCTCTGTTCCGGTCCTACCCCTCACCACCAATTTAGAAGTGGTAGCCACCCTGCTCTTCGTGGGGTTCTCGCTGACTGTTTGTTCAGTACATCTTCCACCTGGAAACAGTCTTCCAGGAAGACCTAGATAACGTCTCGCAGCTGCCATCCCCCTTCCTCATCATGTGGATTTCAATGGACAGTCCACTATGGGACAGTGCTGACACCAACGGTAGGAGCATGGTCCTAGAGCAGTGGCTCCTGGATCCTTCTCTCTCCCTGTTGAACACTGGTGTCAGATTGTAATTTTATGGCTTTGTCATTTATACACTGTACAACCTGAGTCTTTTACACCTGGGTTAGTTTTACCTTTTATACAGGGTGATTCAAAAAGATGGACACAATTTCAATTGGTTATATTTCCTGAACTGTACGTTTTATTTGAATAATGTAAATTACATTTGACTATACATACATTAAATGAATCTTGATCATTAATAGATAATGATCAAGAAATATAGCCAATTGTAAAAGATGTACACAATTGCAATTGGCTATATTTCTTGAACAATATGTTGTGTTTGAATATGCACGCTGCACCGCAGTCGCAGACTCACTTTACTGAACTCACGAATGCAAAAAATCTTGTGTTGCATAGTAGCCATCTTGCTTACAACTGATGCTGCTGTGCAGCGCTAGAGTGCTCTAGTGGTAGTATTCGAAACTTTACAACATCCTCTTTCAAATGTAATTTACATAATTCAAATAAAACGTATAGTTCAGGAAATATAACCAATTGAAATTGTTTCCATCTTTTTGAATCACCCTGTATATTCATATTGTTTTACACACATTTGTTGTTTTTGTATTCTTTATATCTGTTGCTTTTGTCCTTTACCTTTTGCTGTATTGACTTTTAACTGTAGCTGGGGTTTGGTGACTTTTATCTATTTACCTTTTATGGTATACCTTGTGTTTAGTGCAATAACCTTATTTCTTGTGCTATTAAACCCACAACAACTAAACCAATCAACAATTGATATGTTGTTATTAAGATATCTCATGAATTTCTTCTTATTAATAGTAAGGAAGCTGGGAGTGATATTCAAATTCTTACACTCTAGGAGAAACTAGCTTGCAAACAGTATGATTCAGTCTCCTTTCCATCATAAAATGTTTACCACATTCATTTAGCATGCTCATTTATAGTGAGCTTTAAATATAACAGATTTAATACAGTTGAATTAGATTGAAAAGTTAATCACTATCTGAACAGTTTATTATTGTTTTATTGATTTAAAATAGCATTTTGGTTAGTGACTACATGATGGTAGAGATGTTGTTTAGTCACCAGTATATTAGGCGAAATAAGTCTTTTCCTGTTACACAGATCACTCAATAATATTTTGACCACCATCACTTAACATGTTTTGCAATGTAAAATCTTCATTAGAAATTGTGGAAATGGTTCTATTTCTTGCAGCATGCTTCTCTGTGTTGGTATATCACCAGTTGTTAAGCAAGAGCAAATTGAAACTTGGTTGGAGGAGTACAAATAATTTTTGTCTATTGAAATTGTGGGGTCATTCCTGTGTTAGAAACCATTCTTGCCAATGATATAGTTTTTTTAATGTATATCCCTTTGATGTTCTTTTGTATGAATTTGGCAGGGTCTTTTTGCTTTGCCATAGTATGGTTTTATTGCTATTCAAGGGGTGCCTTAATGTAATGGGACTTGATAATTCCATTTTATGGGACTTTATAATTCCATTTCATTTTAGTGGCACTATGTAGTTGTGAAGTTGCATTGCATTCTTGAGTGAATTAGCTAGCCATGGGATGTTCAGAATGCCTGTGAATTTATTTTTCTTTTATTCCTGCACTGGTATTGGTTGTGCAATTTTTTGCAAAGTATGTCTTGCCATGTTTTTGGCTAGTTTTAATAATTTTAGTAGGTAACCCTCATTTTGAGCATCTGAGTAGATTTTTTCTTTTTCTTTCTCATAAAATTGTGGGCTAGTGGTTGTTGAGAGGCATATGGAATGATAATGGGCAGCAATGTAGGCTTTTGATAGACTTCAATTTCTAGTTTTTGCTCCTGCCAATGTAGTAGCAAAGCCAAAAATGAAAATTGGTCATCCTTTTCAATGGTTACTTTAAGGGTGGAAAAGGCCTCAATAATTTGTGCTTGCAACTCGTAAAATATTTGTATCTTGTCTATATGTAATAATTATATCATTGACATATCTCTTATAATATTTTAATTGCTGGAGAGCAATTCTAATGGCAATTTTCTCAATATGTTGTAGTGCAATATCTGCCATTAGTGATGATAAGGGGGATCCAATGGGTACCCCTTGTTTTTGTTGGTAGATAAGGTAATTTATTTAGAAAAAATTATTTTCTGTCACAAATTATACCACTTTGATATGAGGTTGCTAAATCCATCCCTATTGGACACACTACTTGAGTGCAAGGAGGCCTTTTTATACTCACTGAGTTTACCAGTAATTCTCTGCCAGCTTTCTTGTTGCGATCAGACTACTTGGCTTTCTACACCCCTACTCAAACTCCAATGCCATTGCAAGATCAGTTGGGGCTTGTCTGACTCCATCATAACAACTAGACTCAACTGAGTGCAGGATTTTTACACAAGAAACTTAGATTTCTTGGTTTGGACCATATATTGACTAAGTATAATTGTAGATGTAAGATTTACATTGACTGTGTCTCCATCCACTTGAAACTTTAAGTAAATGTGAAAAATTAGGAGAATCAAAAGGAATAAATTTGTTGATAAACAATGAGCTAACAACAATCTTAGGTGCATAAAATGTTTTCCAAACATATTTATACTTGTAATTTTATTTGTATTAAAGCTCAATTATGTATTCTGACTCTATGCTGTTACACTCTAAAAACTCATGGTTTATGTGCATAATTTCTCTGAAAAATTTTATTGTTCTAAGAAATTCATGTATAATATTTTAGAATCTTGGGTAGAAGTTGAGCATAGTGGTGAAAACAGCCATGCCAGAAGTACACCTATTGCAGTAAGCACCATCTATCAGACATACATGGAAAAACTGTTACTTGAGGCCCAACAAGAAAGCAGTCATGCTTCTGCAGTAGGAAGTGATGTATCTTTGCTTCGAGATAGGTAAGCAGTTTAATGTAATCATAATGGTCTTTTATCAGAAAAAAAAAAATGGATAAAAGTGAATATTTAAGTAGCAAACAAATACAGTTCAGATTTGATAATCTCAACTAATGCTGCACTGTTGTGTTTCGACTAACAAATCGTTTCAATTACCTGATTTCAAATTAAAATTCTAGTTTTTTATTAAAATCATTTGTTTGAAACAGTCTCATCCAATCCAAATTTAGGTAGAGCCACTAAGGGGAAAGAGCTATATTCTCAAATTTTTTGCTGCTATTGGTGCTGTAGGGCATTTTAATATTTTGCAGATCGGGAGCATAGGTTCTGCTCAGTAATGCTAGCACAACAAATGAGACTTTGATTTAAAAAAAATCGGAATTCCTATTTGATTTTTTATGCATATTATGTTAAGATACACAATAATTTCTAAGCTACAGTTATAATTTCGCAGTGTATACACAATAAGTTTCCTAAAAAGCTCTATAACACTGTATAATGTAAAAAACACAGTGAAACACAACAAGTCACACAAAGTCAAGTTGAACAGATAGGATAACACCTCAAGACCATCTTTCAAGTAGCCATTTTAAGATAACATAAGTGCCTTAAGGCCTGCCATTTTATGTATGATAAAATATTGTCATAGATGAACAAAAAATGATTTATCCACAAGTTACTAAAAGTTATATGGACTACAATTTAATATCATTAATTACACATGTATTTAACATGCAAGTTACAAGCTTATTACTTTTTTCATCAGTGCATTATATTATTGTTTAAGTGATAAAATGTAAATGGTAGCTAGTCACTGGAAGAAGAGCTATGCACCAATACCATGTGATGATGCATAGAACTGGCCAGGCCTAATGGCCGACCCCGCCTTCTCATGGTGCAGGCCGTTAGTATCTTTCAAAAGAGATATTCTCTTGTAGAAGTGAATGGAAGGGAGGGCTGTCAGATTAGTGTGGCCTACTAATCTGGACAACTCTGGCTACTTTTTTTCTACCCTGCTGAGGAGTGGTCAACCACACAGGGTCCTGGTGTTGACCATATAAACCTACTGGATTGAACTAAGAACTAAGACTCTGAGCTTGATTATGGATCCTGAATTTGCTGCACTGGTGGGCTTCTGTGGAGGGAAAGTCTTCCACTGTGTTTTCTGTTTGTTTGTGTGCCGACAGACCCAAGTGCATAGATTCACAGGATATGTTTTATCAGCTGGTGGATAATCCTGAGCAGAGGTCATCACAGGCACCTGAACTCTTGCTACTACTGGTATCGTCAAATTCTGCATTGGAAGTTGTCTTCCACTGTAGATTACTTCAGCCTTTAGTGGTGGGGGAATGGGTCTTTGCCCCATGCCTGCGATTAGGGACTGTTTGATATTGTCATCATTCCCTCTCTCAATAAACATAGTTTTTTTTAAACATCCCATTAACCATTTTCTCTCCATAGGTAGTTGGAATGTGAGGACTCTGCACAGAGCTTATTCTCTTGATGATCTCACACAAGAATTGCACCGTTATAATTTAGATATTCTCGGCTTGCAAGAGACCAGATGGACAGATAAAGGTCAGATTCTTAAAAATAATCTTAAATTTCTCTTTTCAGGGAGGGACAATAATAAGCATCACCAAGGCGTGGGTCTGCTGCTCAGCAGACATGCTAGTGATGCTCTTCTAGGATATGAGTGCATTAGTGAAAGGCTTCTTACAGCAAAATTTCAGACAAACATTGAAGACGAATGTTATCTGCTGTTATGCCCCCACTGAGGATGCCAATGAGGATGAGAAGGATATTTTGAATTTTGTCAAGAAAGGAGATATTACCCTTGTTCTTGGTGACTTCAGTGCCAAAGTTGGTACTGACTCTGATCTTTGGGGAGGGGTGATAGGCCCTTTTGGTATTGGTAGCTGCAATGGCAATGGGCAACATCTCCCTATTCGTAAGTAAACTTAATGGTTTCAGAATAACATTTATTACAAACACTGCAACATGCATAAGTACACATGTATGACCAGATGTATTCACCAGATGGACTGACATAAGAATGTGATTGATTATATATTAATTAACAGCAAATGGGCTAGTTCTGTTGGAATACCAGGTCATATAGGGGAGCATGAAATTGGATCTGACCATTACCTTGTTAAAAGTGTCTTGTAAACTTATACTTAAGAAGTGTTGTGGTAAGGTTAAAAATTTTACATTTAACTCTGAAGCTCTGAAAGACTCGGTTATAGGTAAAGCTTACCATGATAGGTTACTTAGTCATTATGACAGTCATGGTTTGCTTACTACTGAAGTTGAGGAAGAATGGGATCATTTGAAACAGGCTTTTTTGGAAACTAACAGTACTCTTTTAGGAAAAAAAGAGCAGATTGTTAACACACATTGTTACACATTAATCGCATTGTTTAGAACATCACTGAAATGCTCAGCCCACCTAGCCATGACAGAATCCTCGCCTTCTATAACCTTACCTTGTTTATCCTTCAATCCCTGTATACCTGTTCATTTTCTACCACACGAAACATTAACTATCTGGTACAGCTCTCTACTGTTGCGCTGTCTAACTGCTACCTTGGCTTTGTCAGCCAAGCCATCAAGCCAAAGATTCTTATCAGCAACTAACTGATCTTTTACACGTTTATTAAGTTCCCTGTAATGCTTTCTATTAGGACTAGTAGGGTATTGATTAAGGACATTCCTGCAGTTCTTTCTTTCCGAAATAAGCTCAAGTGCCTTATCACTCAGATAATTCTGTCTCTTCTGCTCCTTTTTTCCTAAAAGAGTACTGTTAGTGTCCAAAAAAGCCTGTTTAAAATGATCCCATTCTTCCTCAACTTCAGTAGTAAGCAAACCATGACTGTCATAATGACTAAGTAACCTATCATGGTAAGCTTTGGCTATAACTGGATCTTTCAGAGCTTCAGTATTAAAACTAAATTTTTTAACCCTAGCACAACACTTTTTAAGTTTAAGTTGCAACACACTTTTAACAAGGTAAATGGTCAGATCCAATTTCAGCTCCCCTTTATGCCCTGGTATTCCTAACAGAACTAGCCCATTTGCTGTTAATTAATATGTAATCAATCATATTCTTATGCATCCCATCAGGTGAAACCCATGTGTACTTATGTATGTTGCGGTGTTTGTAATAAGTGTTAGTTATTCTGAATCCATTGAGTTTACTTACCTGTAGGAGACGTTGCCCATTGCCATTGCAGCTACCAATACCAAAAGGGCCTATTACTCCTCCCCAAAGAGCAGAGTCAGTACCAACTTTGGCATTGAAGTCACCAAGAACAAGGGTAATATCTCCTTTCTTGACAGAATTCAGAATACCCTGAAGTTGTTCATAAAACCTATCCTTCTCATCCTCATCAGCATCCTCAGTGGGGGCATAACAGCAGGTAACATTCAAGTCTTTAACGCTTGTCTGAAATTTTGCTGTAAGAAACCTTTCATTAATGCACTCATATCCTAGAAGAGCATCACTAGCATGTGTGCTGAGAAGCAGACCCATGCCTTGGTGATGCTTTCCATCCTCCCTCCCTGTAAAGAGAAATTTAAGTTTATTTTTAAGAATCTGACCTTTATCTGTCCATCTGGTCTCTTGCAAGCCGAGAATATCTAAATTATAATGGTGGAACTCTTGTGTGAGGACATCAAGAGAGAAAGCTCTGTGCAGAGCCCTCACATTCCAACTACCTATGGTGAGAAAATGATTAGTGGGATGTTTAAAGAAACTATGTTTATTGAGAGCGGGAATGCCGACAATATCAAACAGCCCCCTGATCGCAGACATGGAGCAAAGACCCGTTCCCCCACTACCAAAGGCTGAAGCCATCTACACTGGAAGACTTCCTCCAATGTAGAATTTGACGATGCCAATAGAAGCAAAGAGTTCAGGTGCCTGCGATGACTTCTGCTCAGGATTATCCACCAGCTGATAAACATATCCTGTGAATCTATTCACTTCGGGCTGTCAACCCACAAACAAACAGAAAACACAGCGGAAGTATTTTCCCTCCACAGAAGCCCACCAGTGCAGCAAAATCAGGATCCATAATCAAGCTCAGAGCCATATATCTGTCCAGTCCAGTGGGTTATATGGTCAGCACCAGGACTCTGTGTGGTTGACCACTCTTCAGCAGGGTAGAAAAAAAAGAAAAGTAGCCATAGTTGTCCAGAGCAATAGGCCACACTATTCTGGCAGCCCTCCCCTTCCCTTCCCTTCCACAAGAGAGTATCTCTTTTGAAAGGTACTAACAGTCTGCACCACGAGAAGGCAGGGTCAGACATTAGGTGCTAGGCTGTGCATGATCATCACAGGGAATTGGTGCATAGCTCTCCTTCCACTAACTACCTAGCTACCATTTACAGACCATATACTATAGTGGGTAATTTATATTCATTAATGGTTTGTGCTAATGTGGTAGTCAGTTTTGTTTTTTAATGTCAGAGTTATGTTCTTTAAGTATAAGTGCAATTGGTCTGTAGGTTTTTCCTACATATCCTATACGTGGAGAAATGATCCTCTGAGGGTTGGATATTTTGATGTAATGTACACCTCCAGAAGATGGGATATTATCTCGATCTTTGCATATGATATTGAATATAGTGTGCCTCATTTCGATGGGGACAGTATATATCTGTTAGTGCGATAAAGTGGGCATAATAAAAAGGGCGTATAATAATAATATATAATAATGAAAAGGGCGTTTCGTCAGGTAAATCTGATCAACTTCTTCAAACTGTGCATAAATTTGAGATATACTTCTGAATTTTTTAGTGTGATTTAACCCATTAAACTGTGAATCCTTTGTAATCGAAGCACAATTTGCCTTATACGGAATATTACTTTCCATATTTATTTGTTGTAACATTTCATTGTACGTCACTTGGATAATAATATAACTGACTGTTAAAAAAAGAAATAAACTTCTAACTTGCATGTAAATATTTACCGAATTATTGATGTTAAATTGTAGTACATAAAACTTTTAGTAACTTGTGGATAAATCTTTTATGTTGATCTATGACAATATTTTATCATACATAAAATAGTAGGCCTTAAAGCACGTAACCACTTATGTTATCTTAAAATGGCTACTTGAAGGATGGTCTTGAGATGCTATCCTATCTGTTCAACATTACTGTTTTGTTCCACTGTGTTTTAACCATATACAGTGTTATAGAGTTTTTAAAAAATTTATTATTTTTAAGCTTTGTTATTGTCGTCCTATAGGTGCAATATTTGATAATGCCATGTTGCATTTGTTTGCCATACTACTCCATGTTGAACCAACTCTCTAATTTAAACTCAAAAGTCCATTTGAACCATTTTCAACTCATAAAGTTTCAAAATTCTTGTGATAATTAATCAGAAATTGCTGTTTTAAAAATCGAAGGATTTTGGAAGCAATTTACAAAGTTAATTTACTTTGTCAATTTATTTTTGTTTCATTTGGTCTTTTCTGGCTTTAAACCTATTTCAGTAATCCTGGAATTATTTTTATCATTCATCCCACTGAAACCAAATCCTTCACTTGTTTGTGCAAATCTGCTGCATACACTAAGTCAAGTCCCAGCAAGACACAGATGGCTTCATAGCATGTGTGGCACAAATGCTGTGTTGCATACAGCATCAACATGGGGTATCTTTTTAGCTAACATTTATTTCTACTTTTATCATTAAACCTTCGTTTTTACTTCTATAGATCTATTTTGATTTTATTGCCATAGATATATATATGTCAGTATTGAACTTTCAGAGTTGTGGTAAATCATTAGTTATGATGATGGATGGCCTACAATTTGCTCCTGGAAACACTTTTCTTAACATTGCATTTATATTCTAAATTTTTTTTTCATTTTCAGTTAAAATATCTTTTATCATTTCTTGAGACTGAATGAGGTTTCGGAATATTGAAGGAAAAAGATTTCAATGACATAGGATCAGTTCTGCTGTGGCTGAGAGATGATGCAATTTTGTCAAGAGTTTTGTCCCCACACACTTCTCTTGCCATTACTTTGTGGTGGTGTTGGGGAGACACTTGTAAAATACCTTTAAAATTTTTTTTCACTTTGATTTCCCTTTGCTGATCAAAGAATTCTTATAGAGTAAAATAATAATGGAGGTATAGATTAATGAATTAAAATCTTAGAATTGCTAGACAGTTTAGCAAGTTTCTACAATTCATTCTTAATGTTAAGCACTCCTCCCTGCTTGAGCCTTTAAATATTTTAAAGATTTAGAGCAGTAGTGTAAACAACATTATCGCGAAGTATTAAATTTATACCAAACTACCTGTGTTTAGTATTATTTAATTAGGGGGGGGGGGGGCTCAGTCGGTAGTGTGGCAGGCTGGTTCGTAATCTGCAGTTCCCAGGTTCGAGTCTCAGCTGGGTCAGCATTGAAATTTATCTCCGCAAAACTTCTCACTCTGCCCACAGTCAGTAGGGGACATCAATGGGCTTGGAAAAGCTGTAGTCCATCGGATGAGACTTTAAGTTGTGGCCCATGGGCAGGAGAGCCATACCCTGTGCACGTTAAAGAACACTCTGGATGACCTTGACGAGAGGCTACCATCTGTCTCCCAACAGCTGTTCCAGTGGGTCCCCTCCCCCAACTTTCCTCTGATCCTTCAGCGTCCTTGTGACCTGGCCATTTAGCCCATGGTGTGAAAAAAAGTACCACTCAGAGGTAAAACAACCAACCATCTGTGGTGGTGGTGGTTGAGGGGGGGGGGGGGTTTCCCCCCTCCCTCAATAGCTTGGCTATGCCATTCTGAAGATATGGACTTCTTTTTAGTTTTTATGTACCAACATTTCAACACAACCAAGATCCCCGAAATTCAACACCAAAAGAAAAGAAATGCATAATGTTCAGTAAAAGAAACAGCTAAAATAATTAAAGCTATTTAATTCTCTATGACACTGTTAAATGTTTTTAAGCACTTCACACCTGGACTATGCTATCAAGTATCAGTAATTATTGAGGAGAGATTTATGTACCATGCCATAGAGGATGATAGTAATAGGAACTTTTTGGGATGCTTTCGGTGTCAAATTTAAAATTCAATGTTCTTGCCGGCAAGTTTTAATTTGACACCGAAAGCATCCCAAGAAGTTCCTGTTACTACCCATCCTCTACGCATTGGTATGCTAAATCTCTCCTCAATAATTATTGATACTTGATAGCATAGTCCAGGTGTTGAAGTACTAAAAAACATCTAACAGTTAATAGTATAAATAACTGTACTTGAAATAAATTTTGTGTCATAGAGAATTAAATACTTTAATTTTAATAACCCACTGTGTACCTCTACTCTAATTTTTATTAGCTACAATAATGTTCCTACATTCATAAATGGGATAGAAAAATCCTATGAATATAAGCAGTCAAAGTCACTTACAATACACCAAAATAAATTGTTTCAGGTAAATGTTATGCAGGTAGAAATTTCCTTTTGAGTTGAGTATAATCTGTTTTTAGTGATTAGATTTCCAGAATTAAGCCTTGAATCAAATAGTAATCTATTTTTTCACTTTATCACTGAAAAAGTCTTATTGGAATTAATATTTCAGTAAATTTACTTTCCTCCCTCATATAATTCAGAATTAAATTCAGTTTGATATGTAACATGACCTATTTCTGTTGATTGGTTATTTGTTAAAAAAAAATTTCTAATGTTTACTTATTGACTTGTGTTTGTTGGGTTAACAGACCAAGTTCCTAGCTTCGGTGTGTCAGGATTAAACTCGCTGCAAGTGTCTGAAATCTCTGGGAGCACAGTTGGCACCTACCTCAAATATGAATGGAGTAGAATTTAAGTATAATATTCTCAATGTTGCAATATTCAGGATAATACTGCATCTTATGGGTACTGCCATAATTACCTTTCTCATACCAGGGAAGTCTAAACTTAATGTTCTATCTGTTTGACATCAGAGAGAGGATCTGTCATGTGAGTGACTATTAGCTGAAGATATCAGATGGTCTTGTAATTTATCATTGGAATGTAGTGAGAAGCTTTTTTTTTTAATTTTTTGCATTTCCAAAACAATAGAGCTGAAATGTGTCATTTGTAGCAATTTTTGTGTAGTAAGTATGCCAAACTTTGAGTGTCAACTTATAAAAGTATCAACAAATTTTGAAATACCAAAATGGAATATAAGGATTAAATATAATTAATAGTATAAATAACTATACTTGAAATAAATTTTGTTACTTAAAAGGACAGAAAAGAAAGTGTTCATAAAGAATGGTCAGCTGAGTTTCAGTGTTAGCCGTGTGCAAAGCTTGAACCAGCATTGGACTGTGTTGACCAGAGGAAGGGGGAAGGCTGTCAATTGACCATGTTAGTATTGGCACTATCGGACTCCAGCAAACATCCGATGACCTAGGGGTAGGAAAATAAGCCATGGGGCTGGATTTACATTTCTTGTGCCTCTAGGCACAGGAAGTGGTAGTGCACCCTTATGTACAATCAGTATCGCACCCAAGGGGGGGGGGGGCAAGGGGCCCTGGCACCCTCCAAAGGAAAAAGAAAAAAAAAACTAGAAAATTTTCCACAAATCTTTTCATAATTAAAATTAATTTTTTATATTTATGTTGTGTCGTATCTGATTGTGTGATTTCTATACTACTTATGAATTAGCAGTCACATAAGGTGAGAATACCCTATAGCTCTTGGGAATCACAGCCGCTGTGAACACAAGGTGAACGACTCAGGCGGACTGAGTACTACTTCATTTGCCCGAGCCGGGCCAGCGGGCCCCTTGGCTTCCCCCAAGATTAAATCCTGAGTGCGCCACTGTGTAAAATAATCTTTTAATTTCATATAACATTATTAATTTTCTGCTTTCACAACCATGTAGAAAGGAAATAATATAATACAATTTTGTTAATAAGTACTAATTAATAAAATAATATTATGCATAGCATAAAATTTGTCATATTCAGTAGGCAGTAAAATTGAAAAAATAATTCATTTGCAAATTTAAGCATTTTTCTCCTTTTTCTGCTTTGGAAATGAACAAATTACATTTAGTTTTATCAGAAGAATTGGGGCATATCCATGTTGTGTGAATGGGAAATTATTCAAAGCTCCCTACTTTTAATTAAATGTTTTCTTGAAAAATGTTAATAAGAAATGAAAAAATCTAAAAATGTTCCCCTAATCTAGATTTTGAGCAATATTTGTTTACCTTTTAAAGAATTCTAGAAACTGGAACATTTAACATCAATATTGCTACTTATAAGAATTTGCATTAAAATTTAAACAAATCGTTTACTGAAATAAATGTAATTATAGAAGTTTGGGTAATGTTTTTCACTTTGCATCAATTCCAAAACAGTGGTTAGGATGAATGTAACCATGGTATCTGCTGTCAAATATTTAAATATTAAATGTTTTCTAAAATAAAAGAAATTAGATAAATTGATTGAGATCTACAATTTGTCTTCTGCAACATTTTTTCTGTAAAAATAAAATTATTTTCAAAGTTAGGGAGTTTTGAATCTGTTTCGATTCATGTAATATGAAATTATCTCAATACATTTGTTAATATAGTTTATTGCCTCACAATCCATATTATTTAAAAGGTTCATTTTTGATTGTCAGGAGAGGGTACTTTGAAAAGAGAGCAATTGCTGTCTTTGGATATTGCAGCTACTCAAAATAAAAAAAAAATTGTTTTTACTTAAATCAATTGTAGCATTTAATGATAGTTCCCCTGTTATGCTAGTGCCCTTAGGCTAATATGTAACGTTCCTAATGGGAAATCCAGGCCTGGGAGGAATGATGTCAGTCATCTCCCAAATTTCATCATCCCTTTTGCGATTGAGGAGCTGACCAAATGGAAGTAGATGGACACTGCCCAGTCTCATCTGAGCCCTGTCTACAAGCACATGACACGGCAAGTGAAAGCCAAATTCAGAATGAAAAGATTTGGGGGGTGGAGGTAAACTTGTGGGGAAAACAAAGAAGCTCAGTCTCGGGGGGGAAAGCAGGGAAGAAAGGAAAAAGTGACGAGTCAGGTTCAAACAGCGAGAAATAAGTTGCTTTTATTGCAGTACTCAAGAGAAAATTGTTTTTATACAGTAGTAAATATGCCTTTCTACAGTTATCGTTTTAAGAAAATTATCCAGTTACCAAATATGTATTCATTATACCTGTATCATGAAATATAAGTTTTAGTCTGTCTTGATTGATGGAATGCACAAAGTTGGTTGGGGGGGGGGGACAGGGGTCTGATCAGAGATTGAGAAATTGTGTGCCTGACTGTATCACAGCTGAAGCTCGTGACTCTATCTTGGGCTGTGAACATATTTACTCCCAGGAGTCCATTAGCAGCAGAAAAAAAAGGTGGTGGGATACAGGAAGGGGTCGGTGAACAGCACATAAAGAGTTGTGAGCCAAGGTGGAGAGAGGAGGAGATTTTGTTGATCAACAGAGTCAAAAGCCTTTTTGAAATATATAAAGCTAGTAACCACAGGTTTCTGAACCTCTAAACATTTCTCAAGAATCTGCCTAAGTGAAAATATTTGATGAATTTGCACTGTTCATCATGCAGCTGTGCATCAACCAAATTCTTAATTCTGTTAAGTATAATCATGCAAAGATACTTTGTCATAAGAAATCTTTCATTAATGCAGTCATATCCTAGAAGAGAATCACTTGTGTGTCTGCTGAGAAGCAAACCTACACCTTAGAGATGCTTTCCATCCTTCCTCCCTGAAAAGAGAAATTTAAAGTTATTTTTAAGTATCTTGCCTTTACCTGTCCATCTTGTCTCTTGTAAGCATAGAATATCTAGGTTATAACACTGGAATTCCTGTGTGAGGACATCAAGAGAATAATCTCTATGTAACGTTCTCATGTTCTATGTACCTGCAGAGAGAAAATGATTAGTATGATTTTTAAAGAAGCTAGGTTTATTGAGAGAGGTGGGGCCAACAATATGAAACAGCCCCCTGATCGCAGACATGAGGCAAAGACTTCCTCTCCCTTTAAAGGCTGAAGTCACTGATGCTGGTAGGAACTTCAGACACCACCTTTTCGAGAGCCATATGACCACCCTGAGACACATTACTCCAGTTTAGGATTGACAATGCCCAACTAGCTAAGTGAGGGTTCAGGTACCTGTGATGGCATTTGATCTGTGGTGGTGGTTATTTACCAGCTGATATAAGTTATTCCATGCCTATGTTCACTTAGGGCTGGCAAACCCACATGCAAACAGAAAACACAGTGGCAGATTCTCCCTCAACAGAGTCCCATCAGTGCAAGATCCATAACCAAGCTCAAATTCATAAACCAGTCCAGTGGATATAAATGATCAGCACCAGGACCCTGTGAAATTGACCACTCCTCAGCATTATTGAAAAAAAAGTGTTCATAGATAACCAGATCAGTAGGCCACACTGAACTGGCAGCAAAAGAGAATATATCTTTTGAAAGGTACTAATGGCCTGCACCACGAGAAGGCGGGGTGGACATTAGGTGCTAGACCTGGCCAGTTCTGTGCATCATCACTGGGGATTGGTACACAGCTCTCCTTCCAGTTTATGCTTAGCTACCATTTACAGAACTGTCTTGATAACAGAAATTAAATACTGACTGTCTGGAATGCACAATTAAGAGACCTTCTTGCTCAGAAATAATTCAAATAAAATTCTCTGTCATTGAGCAATAAAATTATTAAGTTCATTCTTCACTATTTGTATATTAAAAGTTTTTAAGAGCAAACTCAGAAGTTTTTTGGAGTAAGGACAGTGCTCTGTCTTCAGTGAAGTGGTACTATGTAGTGTAGTTAGGGCTATGAAGAACTTTCCATATGTTGTGAAGGGTAATTCCAGTTTCCCTATTGCAGGTGGGGACAGGCAAAATTATTTCAGTAACCTCAAGGACGATGCACATTCTAATAGTGTGGCATGCTCCAAGTCCATGATAGTGTGCTGTATCGGCAGCAGCAATCGTTAGCTTGTTTTGGCTAATAGTCTGATGCTCTGTGAACCTCTCCCGTAGGGAATGTATGGTTTTTCCAATGTAGTAAATAGGAATTATTCAGCAAATGGCTTGAATTTTGTTTAACATGAAGGACAGAGATAACCTGTAGGCTTTTGTCATGTGATGGCTTCTCATATATTATACAGACACTTATACAAGGAATGCACTTACACAAACACATGAATGAACTTAAACAAACACATGTCTGCTAGAATAGTCAGGTACTCTATCCACTAAGCCAGGTAGGGCCTAATGGTTAGTGTACCTGACTACTATTCGTATTTAAATGTATGCTGTATATGCCTAATTTTTGAAAGAGGCTGAAGTTGTCTCTGTCCTATTCATATTTTATATTTTTTTTAGATTTGGAACTGTGCTAAAAACAATCTTGATTATTTGAGCTCTGAGTAATTTGTGGACTGATTAGCACAGGACAGGAATGCAGGATCCGACCAAGGTTCTCTGTCACCCATCGTGCTGGACACTCAGAGTTCTTGTCTTTACAACCTGCTTAAAATCTGGCACTTCAGTGGTATCAGCATTGGTCTGCTGTGATTTAACCATTGCAGACTAGATCCCAAAGTAGTGTTTCATTTTCACTGCAGAGTTGCACACTGCCAGCCTTGGACAGGGGTTTGCTGCCAAGTCAGCACATCCCTGTCCAACTCTCCACTGTCAGTTCCATATCAGGACTTCTGGCAGTGTTTTTCCACTGACCTCTGGGAACAGTGGTAGATTTTGGTGTGAACAGGTTGGTAGCAAACTCTTTGAGATCAGGCTTATTATCAAACCATGGCAGTCATGTTTTTGCATGAATTGCAAAGAAGGACTTTCTCAACTTCTTTTGGGTCATTCTTTTCTTACACATTCTTTTCTTCTAGAGGAGGACAAAGAACCTATGTGTGAGTTTAACAATCAAACACATTTTAGTCGAATGTATTGCTTTTAATCTTGAACAACATTTCTATTTTATCTTTCATGATTTTATGTCCATGCCCCTTACACTCTGACATCTTTTATACAATGACTCATTTTTAATCCGTTTTTGAATTTTTACTTTATACAGGATAGTTTAACCTTTTATAATATTTATACTTTGTTTTATAGATTATACCCCCCTCGGTGTGAGCGCCTGTACGTGGTGAGGGGGACCACCCTGTGAAGGTTTCGCTGGCTCGGTTACCTTCGCAGGGTCCTAAACGCTCGCCCGCGTGTTTGCCGTGCGCGGAGACCCGTGTCCCGGGAAAGGAGGATCCTGGTAGTTGCTCGGGGGTCCCCGTCTTCTCTCCTCAGCTCATGACTGGCGTGGTCCCCATTGGCCATCTTGCCATTGGGGAGCCTGTCTGTCGCGGAGCTGGGCAGCGGATTTCGGGGCCTCTGCTATACACTGCTTTGGCCTCTGCTTCAGGTAAACGGGAGGTCCTGGGGTGGCCCCCTCAGGATCAATCGGCTGGTGGGCTGGTCCTGCTAGGGTCAACTATGCTGATCAGTGAGTAACCTTGTCCACCGTCCGGACAACGGTTTGCGAGTTTCCCCACACATTTACTAATTTTGTAGTTTTCTATCTTTTGTGAGGCCAGCTCTTGCCTCACACCTTATTGCTTTGTTGCTTCTTTTCTTTTGTGGGAACTCCGACGAGTTTCCCACCGTTTCTCTTTTCCTTTTCCTTTTTGTTTTGTAGTGAGGGCTTGGCTCACTGGCTGTGTGGGTATGGTGCCCGGGCAGCCCTGGCGCCCAACTGGGCGTCCCCTTGTTGGACTCCATGGTGGGTGGGGACAACGGGCACTGAATTTTTTAAAACCAAACATGAGTTCTCCAACTCATAAAAATTCGATCAATGCCGCCAAGAGGGCTCGCCATGAACCCCCAACTTCTCTGTCTTTGCCTTCGTCTTCGTGTGTGTCTCCGTCTCCGAAGTTCCTGATCATCCACTCTACGGGTGATCAGGTTCTTGGGGACATGTCCCCCTTTTTTATACACAAGGGTATTCAAGGTCTTGCGGGAGAACCGAAATCTGTCAAGCGCCTAAGATCCGGTGACTTGCAGGTGGAGACTGCATGCTCCAAACATTCGGAGCTTCTATTAAAGGTTACAGCGATTGGTGGAGTGGCAGTCGAAGTTACTCCACACAAGACGCTCAATTCCTCCCGGGGCGTGATCTCCGAGTGGGGCCTCCTCAAGGTTTCTGAGGAGGAAATCCTCTCGGAGCTTTCAGCCCAGGGAGTGATAGCAGTCCACCGGGTTTCGTCACGCCGTAATGGAAAGTTAGAGCCCAGCCGGGTACTCATTCTAACTTTCAACTCACCACACCTGCCTACTTCTATCAAGGCAGGATACTTAAAGTGCGAGGTGCGGCCATTTATACCAAACCCTCTGCATTGTTTCCAATGCCAGAGGTTTGGCCATGCCCGCACCGCATGCCGGGGCAAGCCCACCTGTGCTCGTTGTGGCAGTCAGGATCATCTTGAACCTGACTGCACAGCAGAAAAGGCATGCTGTGTCAACTGCCGTGGTGAGCATCCGGCGTACTCCCGCGACTGTCCGAAGTGGCTGGAGGAGAAAGAGGTACAACGCCTGAAGACCCTCCACAACATCAGCTATCCAGAGGCGAGAAAGCTCGCTGCACCGCCTGCCCCACCTGGCAAGGTCTCCTATGCCGGTGCGGTGGCCGGAAAGCCCATCGTTACGACGGCTTCCGTGGCGGTGCAGACCGACATCAGCGTTCCACCAGCTGAATCTTTCTCACCTGCTGCTAGGTACCTCTTGACGCAGGCGAAGCCAACGTCGGTGTCAATCTCGACATCGACACCGGTTTCTATTCCTGTGTCTGTGCCTTCTACTTCCACCTCCGGAAGGCCCCCTCCACCCGCCCACAGACAGCAAGACCTACAAAACCCAAGGGGCCCCCACTAGGGCCCAAAAAGAAAATTTTACCTCCTTCGCGTTCGGCGGTCTCTGATCCATGTTGCTCGGACGACTCCGAGGACATGGACACTGACCGCCCTAATTTTCCAAAACCGTCGCTGGCGACTGTTAAAATAAATCGTAAGTCGTCCGCCACTTCTTCCAAGACCTGAGATGGCCACACTCCTTCAATGGAACTGTCGTGGATTCCAGAGGAATAATGACGACATCAAGGTCCTCCTGAGGGCACACGAACCCCTCTGCGTGTGCCTTCAGGAGACATTCTTGCAGACAGCCAACAATCCCACTATCCGGCACTTTTCTCTCGTTCACCGGGACTGGGATGGAGATGGTCCAGCTCACGGAGGTGTTGCCATCCTCGTGAGCAACCATTCTCCATTCCAGGTCATTCCCCTCACCACACATTTAGAGGCGGTTGCCATCCGCCTCTTTGTGGGATTTTCGTTGACTGTCTGTTCTGTCTATCTCCCACCCGGAAGCATCGTTTTCCGGGATGACCTTGATGACCTCGTCTCGCAGCTGCCGTCCCCCTTCCTCATCATGGGGGACTTCAACGGCCACAGTCCGCTCTGGGGCAGTGCTGACACCAACGGGAGGGGCTGGGTCTTGGAGCAGTGTCTCCTGGATCCATCGCTCTCCCTGTTGAACACCGGTGTCAGTACCTACTTTCACTCCCCAACCCGCACATTCACTGCCATTGACCTCACCATCTGCTCCTCCTCGATTCTTCCACTCTTTACATGGGAGGTCGAGGACAATCCCTACAGAAGCGATCACCTCCCCGTGGTGTGTACCATCTCTCGTGGGGGGCCTTGCAGCCCTTCGCGTGTCTCCCGGTGGAGGCTTGATCGGGCTGATTGGAGTGGCTTCGAGCTCTTGTCTGAGCTCGATGAGCACTCTGTCAGCCAGGAGCCCATCAATGTTGCAGTGGCGGAGTTGACGGACTGCATCGTCCATGCAGCTGCCTCTACTATTCCTCAGACCTCGACTCGGTTTCCACGGTTCCCAAAACCGTGGTGGAATCCCGACTGCACCGCAGCTCGTAAGGCTCAGAACAAGGCTTGGGGGGTGTTTCGGAGATATCCAACGTCCCCCAACCTCGAAGCATTCAAACGCGCCAGGGCGAAAGCCCGTTTCGTCCGGCGCCAGAGCCAGAAGGAATCTTGGATGAAATATACATCTTCTATCACCCGCACGACCAGTTCTAAGGTCGTGTGGGATAAGGTCCGGAAGATGGGTGGGAAGTACACGTCCCACTCATTATCGATCCTGGAGCACAATGGACAGGCAATTGCTGATCCTCGAGCAATTGCCGACGTTATGGGGGAGTCATTCTCCACCATCTCTTCTCTGTCTTCCTACTCCCCTGAGTTTCTGGCCCAGAAAAGCAGGGCCGAACGCTCTCCGCTGTCCTTCCATTCGAATGGCCTGGAGTCTTACAACAGGCCATTCACAGCGGAGGAGCTTCGCCTTGCTCTGCACACTTCTCGTGCATCTGCTGTGGGGCCAGACAATGTCCATTATGCCATGCTCCAACATCTCTCACCATCGAGTAATGATCGACTGCTCCGACTCTTCAACCGTATTTTCATCTAGGAGCAGTTTCCGGACTCCTGGCGGGAGGCCATCGTCCTGGCCTTCCCTAAGCCAGGCAAAGATCCCAAGATTCCTTCCAATTATCGTCCAATTGCGTTGACGAGCTGCGTCTGCAAGGTGTTGGAACGGATGGTAAATACCAGGCTGGCCTGGTATTTGGAACATCACGGCCTTCTTTCCAACACCCAGTGTGGCTTTCGCAGGCACCGGTCTACTTTAGACCACCTGATCCGCCTCGAATCGGCGATCAGGAATTCTTTTTTACGACGAGAGCACCTGGTGTCAGTTTTCTTCAACATCGAAAAAGCATACGACACGGCATGGAGATTCGGCATTCTTCGTGACCTTCACAGCTTCGGCTTGCGAGGTCACATGCCGATCTTCATCGCGAACTTTTTATCTTCTCGTGTTTTTCGAGTCCGTGTCGGCAACACTCTATCGCGGCCTTTCCCCCAAGAACAGGGGGTGCCTCAAGGCTGCGTCCTGAGTGTTACGCTTTTCGCTGTCAAGATAAATTCCATTACACGGCAACTTCCTCCGACTGTAGGCAATGCCCTCTATGTTGACGACTTTAGCATCTTTTGCTCATCGTCCAGCATGAGGGTCATTGAACGACAACTGCAAACTGCCCTGAACAATCTCTCGGTTTGGGCGACGGCCAATGGGTTCCGGTTCTCCCCACAGAAGACCGCTTGTGTGCACTTTTGCCGCAAGCGTAATCTTCATCTGGACCCCGAGCTGCGGCTCGGGGGTAATATCATTCCAGTTGTGGCGGAGACCAAGTTTCTCGGTCTCATCTTCGACCGGAAATTGACCTTTTTACCACATATTCGACATCTCAGGTCCAAGTGCACGCGGGCATTGAACATCATCAAGGTCCTCTCCTCCCTCTCTTGGGGGGCGGACCGATGTTCTTTGCTCCGCCCTTACCGTGCACTTGTCCGGTCGAAACTGGACTACGGATCCCAGGTGTATGACTCCGCCCGGGATTCGGTGGTGAAGGTGCTGGACCCACTCCATCATCAGGCCCTCCGTGTGTGCACAGGGGCCTTCCGCACTTCGCCGGTCCAGAGTCTCTACGTTGAGACCGATGAACCATCTTTATCTATTCGCCGTCAGCAGTTGTCCCTGCAGTATGCATCAAAATTGCGATCCCTGCCAGGCTATCCCACTTGGGACTGCGTTTTCAGTCCCAGGTGGGAAATGTTATACCAGAATCGGCCGACTGCCATTCGTCCTTTCGGTTTGCATGTCCGAGGTTACCTGCGAGACATCAATACCAGTCTCGATAGCATCGCACAGTCGACAGCTGAGCCACTTCCACCTTGGCTCGCTGTTTCCCCTTCCTGCGATTTTTCCCTGTGCAGGACGGGGAAGGCCTTTACACCCGACTGTGTGTACCGGCAACTCTTTGCCAGCCATCGTGCTGCGCACCCGGACTTCTTGCCTGTCTTCACAGATGGCTCGAAGTCCGGCTCTTCTGTGGGATCAGCCATGGTCTGCTGTGATGTAATCATTGCAGACCAGATCCCACTGCAGTGTTCCATCTTCACTGCAGAGTTGCACGCTATCAGCCTCGCCTTGGACCACGTGGCGACTAAGCATCATCGTCGGTGTGTGCTTTACACCGACTCGCTTAGCTTGCTACAGGCTTTGATCTCAGTGAGGCATCAGCCTCACCCTGTTCTTACTAAGATCCGCCAGCAGCTACATCGTCTGGCAGCCACCACCACGATTCTCTTCTGTTGGGTGCCCGGTCATGTCGGAATCAGGGGCAACGATTTGGCAGATTCTGCTGCCAGGTCAGCCACGCCCCTGTCCGACTCTCCGTTGCTGGTTCCATATGTGGATTTCCGGCAGCGTTTCACCATCGAGCTCCGGGCACAGTGGCAGAGATCTTGGTCTGCACAGATTGCTAACAAGCTCTTCGAGATCAAGCCCATTGTCAAACCGTGGCAGTCTTGTTTTCGCAGGAATCGTAAGGAGGAAGTTGTCCTTGCTCGGCTCCGCTTAGGTCACTCGTTTTTAACCCACTCTTTTCTTCTTAAGGCGGACGCAGTACCTAAGTGCGAGTTTTGTGACACCGTTTTAACAGTTAAACATATTTTAATTGAATGTCATTGTTTTAACCTTGAACGACGTATGTTTTTTAACTTCCATGATATTACGTCCGAGCCCCTTACACTCGGACATCTTTTATCAGATCATTGTCATTTTACCGCTGTTTTTCAATTTTTAAAATTTACTGGATATTTTAATCGAATTTGATATACTAATTATACTGGATATTTTAATCGCATTATTTATCCCAGGTCTCTTACACCTGGGATTATTTTATTTAGTATTTCTACAGTTGTTTTACTCTGTTTCTATGCACCTGTTTTTTTGTTATTTTACCCATTTATAATGTTGAAAATATATTTTTAATTTTGGTTGCGGGTTTCTATGTCTTTTATCTTTTATATTGTCTTTTGTTTGGCGCATTATGGCCTTGTTGCCGATGCGCCATTAAACCCCAAACAACAACCAATTGTTTTATAGATTATACACTTGTTTCTGATTTTAAATGGGCCATATACACCATTGTTATTGTTGACTTATACTCTTGTTTGATTCATTTATTCCTGATTCTTTTATACTCGTCTTTATTATACCCTTTTTGTTTCTGTACCCTCCTATACTATTTGTGTGTTGCTTTTAGCTTTGGTTGTGGTTTGGTTGTCTTTTAAAGTTTCCTGTTATCCTGCTTACAAAGGGTCCATGCTTCACCACCATATCTAACCTTAGAAAGAACAAACTATTATACATCCTAATCAATTATAGATACATCAGTTTCCTGTTATCCTGTTTACAAAGTTTCCTTGTTTCACTACCATACCTAACCTTAGAAAGAATCAAACTATTATACAGCCTAATTTTAGTCTTTAGGTGTATATGCCTATTTCTCCACACTCTCTGTAGATTCTTGAAAGTCCCAATGGCAATTCCTATTTTATTTATCTTGTGCCACACATCACCAATATCTGTTACATTGCTCCCAAGATAATTAAACTGTGACACCAGCTCAAGACTGCAGCCATTCAGATTAACTGAATCACAGCCTGCCTGACCAATTTTCATCATTTTAGTTTTCTCTCTATCACCAAAACTAATCTACTAATAGTCTCATCAACAGCTCGAATGAAAGAGTTCATCTCAACATCATTTGCTAAAAGGGCCAAATCATCTGCATAATCTAAATCAGAAATTTTCAAATCTTTAGACATTTAAGCCCAAAAATTTTCGCTTGCAGTGAATTTCACATTTCACAATAAATAACCAAACTAAAGAGAAAAGGAGACAAAATGCACTCTTGTCTAACTCCACTAACAATGCTAAACCAATCGCTACTAGCCTTCCAACTCTCACACATGACCCTGGTGTTATTATAGAGAGCTTTCATTACACTTTAAAATAATTTAAAAATTCTCTGTCATTGAGCAATAAAGTTTCAGAGTTTATCCTTCAAACTATTTGGATATTAAAACTTTCAATATCCAAATAGTTTGAAGGATAAACTCTGAAACTTTATTGCTCAATGACAGAGAATTTTTAAATTATTTTAAATTAATTTTTGAGCAAGAAGGTCTTTTAATTGTATACTTAAATTTCATTACACTATCTAACTTGCCAGGTATTCCATATAATCTAACAATCAACCACAAATTATGTCAATCAACATAGTCAAAAACCTTTTTGAAATATATAAAACTAGTAACCACAGGTTTCTGAAACTCTAAACATTTCTCAAGAATCTGATTAAGTTAAAATATTTTGTCAATACATTCTCTACCACTTCTGAATCCACACTGCTCATCACACAGTTGTCCATCAGCCAAATTCTTAATTCTATTAAGTATAATAATGCGAAGAACTTTACCTGGAACCAGTGGTGAAAGTAGATTTTATTTCTTAGCGGTAAGCTTCAAAACATAGCTATGTGTGGAAAATCACACACAGGCAATCATTCCAGTGAAGTCATCTTACAGGGGTTAATAACTTGAAGTGTGTGGCGATGAAAGTACAATGCTCTTAGATTTTCTCATTTCCCATATGTTTTCCACAACTAGTGAATGATTTAAGGATTTTTAATGTGAAATAAATATTAATATATTTAAATAGTTGCTCATTCCATTATATTCTTGGATTTCAGTCTTATTGAAAAAAATAATAATATGATTTAGATGTTTTTAAAATTATTTTCGTACTTGAAGAAATGCTTTTAGAAAGAAAAATTAACGTTTCACTCATATTGCAATTTTGAATACTCAACTTGCATATTTTAAACTTAGAAGCCAAATATAACATTTTTTCAGAATAACATTATTGGAATAACATATTTGGAATATCCTTTAAAATTTATAAAGCTTAATCAGTGATTATATGACATACGGAAATTTCGTCTCTGACTTATCCCCGATAATAGATGCAAAATTGCAGAGTTTCTGCATCCAAAATGAGGTCGAAAAAGAGTGACATTTGTCAAAAAAAAGTTGCGAGATGATTTTGTTGAGCGCTCTTGTGTGCCAAGCAAATTCATTTAGCTTTCCACTCTTGTCACGGGTACTAAGGTTGCCATTCCTGCAGTAGAAAAATTAATCATTTCACTTTTACATGTGGGGCGGGGGTGACTCAGTTGGTAGCGCGCCAGGCTCATAATCTGTAGTTCCCAGGTTCGAGTCCCAGCTGGGTCAGCGTTGAGATTTATCTCCGCAAAAATTCCCTGCCCTGCCCACGGTCAGTAGGGGACACCGATGGGCTTAGAAAGGCTGCCGTCTGTCGGATGGGACGTTAAGCCGTGGCCCCCTGTACGGGAAAGCCATACCCTGTGCACGTTAAAGAACACGCTGGATGGCCTTGACAGGAGGCTACTATCTGTCTCCCAACAGCTGTTCCAGTGGGTCCCCTCCCCCAACCTTCTCTGAGCCTTCGGGGTCCATGTGACCTGCCATTTAGCCCATGGTGTGCAAAAAAGTGCCGCTCAGAGGTAAAACAACCCAACCCAAATCTTTTCCCCCTTAAAGAGGTAGCTGCTTATTGTAAACTACAACGCCACTCCTCTAATGGACCTTGTAAAATTCTTTCTGTTCTCTCCTAACCCTAATCCACTCTGATAAAAGGTTCCAAGAAAAGTAACCTCGCTTTTGTATAATCCAAACTTCTGGGCTTTTTCTTTCAGTTCCACAGCATTGTTCGTTAAAGCAGAACCCAAATCATGCTATAGCATTATTTTTATATCAAATTTATTGTTTGGTGTAATTAAAAAGTTGATAATAATTTTACCAATGCTTCTAAGGAAAAACATCTTTATCATAAATTGATAATCATAATTTCATTTTATTATAACGATTCTGATATTTGGGAATCTGAAACGGCTCGACGTATCTAATATGTATAATAAAAAAATAAATACCTCCTCAAGCAACTGTTTGCCACAGAGGTTTGACAGAAGCCTGTCAATAGAAGGTCTGAGTAGAACGTCACAGTAGAAGGTCTGTGAGGATAGCAGGACCTCAGCAGAAAACCAACACAAACATCCATGCCTTACCTGGGGCTCGAACCCAGCTCCCGTAGATCAGTAACCAAGCGCGCTAATCACTGGGCCACGGGATGGCTTAGTACTTATACAAATGCTATAAATTCTGATACTGAAGGTTAAATTCCAAGGGATGCAAATGATGAAAAAAAGAATTAGAGAATTAAATTCTTAGTTGATATTTTTTTACACCTCTCAAACAGCTGTTTATCACTGATCTGATAAGAGTCTGTCATTTAAGATGTCAGATGGCCTATTATGAAGGCGAGATCTCAGCAGAAAGAAAACAGCCATATCTATAAGGTCTCGAATCCAGGTCCCATAAACGTGAAGCGAAGCGTGTAAACCACTTGATCATAAGAACGATGTCAAGCTCAATAAATTTGACAAATGGCAGTTATCAACGAAGCACTTTTGTTAATCATTTTGAATCTTCTATGGGCCTTGAACTATCTTCTTTATCATTAGCTATCCATTATTTTAGACTTCTCTTTTACAGACGACAATGCTGACATGCTACAGGTCAATACTAACAAATATGCTGAATTCAGTGAAAATGATAGTGGTTATAAAAGTCGAAACTGATAGTTCAGTACTACTGATGAAATATGAGGAGGATTCATCATTTCAATTGCCTTGAGTATGGGTCTTTTTTGGAGGTCGAAAATCTCAGACTACAGATACGTATTAAGAGTCGAGAGATTTTTCAAAAGCATTCATTATTAATATTTAACATCAAACAAACAAACAATTGGAATATTGTTACTTACAAAGAGAAAATTTACAGCAATCTGAAGTTTTCTCTTCAAACTGTAAACAAATTAACTGCACTGAAATAAAAAACACAAAATCGTTTTCCCCAGTAGTATAATGGCTACAAGACTCAGGTGGAAAATATTTTTTGAAGGACCTAAAGCTAACCTTTTGAGGAGCAACGAAGAAGAAAGTAAAAATGCGATAGAGGAAAGTAAAAATACGGGAGCTGGGTTCGAGATGCGATAGATGCGATATAGAGGTAAAAATGCGAGATGCGATAGATATAATAACTTTTATTTAATATTCAAATAAACTTATCTAGAGAAAATATAATATTTACTTTCTTTTGTTAAAGTTTATGATTAGATTCAAATTGAAAAATTTAAGTTAATATATGACATAATTCTTTTTTTAAATCTTCCAAATAATTTCAGTCATAGAGTTTAGGAGTGTGTGTGTTCTCTCACTGTGTGTCTGTGTATACTCTGAATGCATGTCTGTTTAGAACTCACAGATGTTTCATCATCATCATCCTCAAGCAGCCATGGGCTACGGAGGTCCAACTAGACTGTGCAATTTAGTTCTCCAAGCAAGTCTATCCTGCAATACATCTACTGCATCTGGCCACTGCACACCAATTCTAACAAGGTCCT
The DNA here is from genome assembly GCA_038380435.1 of Ryuthela nishihirai. NCBI lineage: Eukaryota > Metazoa > Arthropoda > Arachnida > Araneae > Heptathelidae > Ryuthela > Ryuthela nishihirai. The sequence continues at coordinate 93,039,554 of JAWZYU010000010.1, forward strand.
GTTTGACATTGTCTGCCCACTGCATCCTAGGTCTCTCCCTCTTTCTGAGGCCTTTACGCACACTGTTCATAACCCTATTCGCCAATCTATAATTATTCATACGGGCAACATGGCCAAACCAACGGAGTCTCTCTCTGCACAATATACTGCTTAAAGGAGGTTGCAAACTCCTTTGCCTAACCGCATCATTAGTTACAAAGTTGAACCACCTAGTGCCCAAGATACTGCATAATCATCTGGAATTAAAATCATCTAGTTTCCTGTTATCTTGTTTACAAAGTGTCGAAGTTTCACTACCATAACTAACCCTAGAAAGAACCAAACTATTATACCGTCTAATTTTAGTCTTTAGGTGTATATGCCTATTTCTCCACACTCCCCATAGATTCTTAAAAGTCCCGGCAGCAATCCCTATTCGTCTGTTAATCTCATGCCGCACATCACCATTATCTGTTACATAGCTCCCAAGATAATTAAACTGTGACACCTGCTCAAGACTGCAACCATTCAGATTAACTGAATCACAGCCTGCCTGACCAATTTTCATCACTTTAGTTTTCTCTCTGTTTATAACCAAACCTACTCTACTACCAGTCTCATCAACAGCTCGAATGAAAGAGTTCATCTCATCAACATCATTTGCCAAAAGGGCTAAATCATCAGCATAATCTAAATCAGAAATTTTCGTATCTCCAGTCCATTTAATGCCAAAATCTTTCCCTTGAAGTGAATTTCGCATAACATAATCAATAACCAAGCTAAAGAGAAAAGGAGATAAAATGCACCCTTGTTGAACACCAGAAGTAATGCTAAACCAATTGCTACAAGCCTTACCAACTCTCACACACGACTCAGTGTTATTATAGAGAGCTTCATTATGTTAACTAACTTGTCTGGTATACCATATAATTTCACAATCAACCACAAATTATGACGATCACCAGAGTCGAAAGCCTTTTTGAAATCTACAAAGCTAGCAACCAGAGGTTTCTGAAACTCTAAACATTTCTCAAGAATCTGCCTAAGTGAAAATATCTGATCCACACATCCCCTACCACTTCTGAATCCACATTGTTCATTATGCAATTGCCTGTCAACCAGATTCTTAATTCTATTAAGCACAATCATGGAAAGAACTTTACCTGGAACAGAGAGTAGGCTGATACCCCTATAAGTTATCACAAGAACTGCGATCACCTTTTTTGGAAATAGGGATAATAATAGCTCTGGTAAAATCCTTAGGAACCATGCCTTTATCATAAAAGATATTCAGAATTTCAGTCATCCAAGTGGTAACCGAAACATTCCCAGCTCTAAGCATTTCGGTAGTAATTTCATCTACCCCTGTGGATTTATGTAGTTTAAGTTTAGAAACAACCAAAATAACTTCAGATTGTGTTATAGGGCCAACATTAAAGCCACCAATGCATCTATCATCATTGCAAACAATGGGAGTAGAACTAACTACATTGTTTAGAACATCACTGAAATGCTCAGCCTACCTAGCCATGACAGAATCCTCCCCTTCTATAACCTTACCTTGTTTATCCTTCAATCCTTGTATACCTGTCTGTTTTCTACCACACAAAACATTAACTATCTGGTACAGCTCTCTGCTGTTGTGCTGTCTAACTGCTTCCTCGGCTTTGTCAGCCAAACCATCAAGCCAAAGATTCTTATCAGCAGCTAACTGATCTTTTACACGTTTATTAAGTTCTCTGTAATGCTTTCTATTAGGACTAGTAGGGTATTGATTAAGGACATTCCTGCGGTTCTTTCTTTCCGAAATAAGCTCAAGTGCCTTATCATTCAGATAATTCTGTCTCTTCTGCTCCTTTTTTCCTAAAAGAGTACTGTTAGTGTCCAAAAAAGCCTGTTTAAAATGATCCCATTCTTCCTCAACTTCAGTAGTAAGCAAACCATGACTGTCATAATGACTAAGTAACCTATCATGGTAAGCTTTAGCTGTAACTAGGTCTTTCAGAGCATCAGTATTAAAGGTAAATTTTTTAACTTTAGCACAACTCTTTTTAAGTTTAAGTTGCAACACACTTTTAACAAGGTAATGGTCAGATCCAATTTCAGCTCCCCTATATGCCCTGGTATTCCTAACAGAACTAGCCCATTTGCTGTTAATTAATATGTAATCAATCATATTCTTATGCATCCCATCAGGTGAAACCCATGTGTACTTATGTATGTTGCGGTGTTTGTAATAAGTGTTAGTTATTCTGAATCCATTGAGTTTACTTACCTGTAGGAGATGTTGGCTATTGCAGCTACCAATACCAAAAGGGCCTATCACTCCTCCCCAAAGGTCAGAGTCAGTACCAACTTTGGCATTGAAGTCACCAAGAACAAGGGTAATATCTCCTTGACAGAATTCAGAATACCCTGAAGTTGTTCATAAAACCTATCCTTCTCATCCTCATCAGCATCCTCAGTGGGGGCATAACAGCAGGTAACATTCAAGTCTTTAACGCTTGTCTGAAATTTTGCTGTAAGAAACCTTTCATTAATGCACTCATATCCTAGAAGAGCATCACTAGCATGTGTGCTGAGAAGCAGACCCATGCCTTGGTGATGCTTTCCATCCTCCCTCCCTGTAAAGAGAAATTTAAGTTTATTTTTAAGAATCTGACCTTTATCTGTCCATCTGGTCTCTTGCAAGCCGAGAATATCTAAATTATAATGGTGGAACTCTTGTGTGAGGACATCAAGAGAGAAAGCTCTGTGCAGAGCCCTCACATTCCAACTACCTATGGTGAGAAAATGATTAGTGGGATGTTTAAAGAAATTATGTTTATTGAGAGCGGGAATGCCGACAATATCAAACAGCCCCCTGATCGCAGACATGGGGCAAAGACCCGTTCCCCCACTACCAAAGGCTGAGGCCATCTACACTGGAAGACTTCCTCCAATGTAGAATTTGACGATGCCAATAGAAGCAAAGAGTTTAGGTGCCTGCGATGACTTCTGCTCAGGATTATCCACCAGCTGATAAACATATCCTGTGAATCTATTCACTTGGGGCTGTCAACCCACAAACAAACAGAAAACACAGCGGAAGATTTTCCCTCCACAGAAGCCAACCAGTGCAGCAAAATCAGGATCCATAATCAAGCTCAGAGCCATATATCTGTCCAGTCCAGTGGGTTTATATGGTCAGCACCAGGACCCTGTGTGGTTGACCACTCCTCAGCAGGGTAGAAAAAAAAGAAAAGTAGCCATAGTTGTCCAGATCAGCAGGCCTCACTAATCCGGCAGCTCTCCCCGTCCGTTCACTTCCCCAAGAGAGTATCTCTTTTGAAAGGTACTAACGGTCTGCACCACAAGAAGGCGGGGTCGGACATTAGGTGCTAGGCCTGGCTGGTTCTATGCATCATCACAATGGATTGGTGCATAGCTCTCCTTCCAGTGACTACCTAGCTACCATTTACAGACCTGCAGATGTTTAGGAGATGACAAAACAGACCACCAGTTTTTGAAATGGCTAGGAAGGACTGCTTAATATTTAAAATTTATTGCAAATATTTCCTGCCTTAAAATTAAGGGAGGTGTGCTAAGCGAAAATTATGTTTGAAAAAAACACGTGGCAACTTTTGCGGGATAATAAAATTAAAAGAACGTGTATTAGTTTTTCTATTATGGAGCGTGCTTGGCTACTGATCTAAGGGACCTGGGTTTGAGCCCCGGGTAAGGCATGGCTGTTTCGTTTTTCTGCTGAGGGCCTGCCATCCTCTCAGACCTTCTACTATGGCATATAAACTGACAGGCTCCTCTGTCAGACCTCTGTGGTGAGCAGCTGCTTGAGGGGGTATTTATTTATTATTTTATTTTTTACTACAGTAGCGTAATGTAAGTTGATTAGTTGATAAAACTAATTTTTAAAAATGTTTCTCCATGATTTTACATTAAAAATCCCCTCCCTTCAAACTCATAACTTAAATTTGGGGAAGCATGTACCCCATCGCCCCCATTAAACTACCTTCCATTATTCCCCAAAATGTTTAGAATTTTCCATTCAGCAGAAAATAAAAAAATATATATTTTGAAAACGAAAATTTTAAAACCACAAGTACACGCTGCTTTGTAATGGATTTCAACGTCTCAGTGAGTTCATATCCTTACTTTGATTTACCACCCAGTTTTCCCAGTTCTGCCTCCGGTAGTGATTAAGACTGAACCCAGATAGCTATGGCGGATGGGAACGTGTATTGTTTGTGAACTCTTAATATGACTCCCCGAAAGACGGCTTTGGTTGGAGTCGCCTTTGTCTGTCTAATTCTGCTTTCTGTACCGAATATCTTTGCTAATCGTTCAAAGAAAGATAGCACTACTTTCATTTTCTAGCACTCCCTGTCAGCAGAAATGGAATTTCAAGTGTCTGGTTTCTAAACAGCTTGGTATCTAAAGGGTTAAACTGTAGTAATGTAATTAAAAACCGATGTGTTTTTCTTAAAAGGAATGGTTTACTTTAAAAAAAAATTCAATTCTCGGTTGAAAAAGCTTTAAGTTGTAAAGGAAATTGTTAACCAAGCCACTACTGAAAAATGTCTTACCGGAAAATAATTTCTTGCTGGTACGGTGTACCGGCGCGTACCGGCCTATTTTAACCACTGCCTGGAACAGAAATTAGACTAGTTCCCCTATATCACAATAACTGCGATAACCTTTTTTTTGAAAATTGGGACATTAATAGCTCTAGTAAAATCCTTAGGAACAACACCTTTATGATAAAAACTATATTCAAAATTTCAGTCAGCCATGTCAAAACACAAATGTTCCCAGCTCTAAGCATTTCAGTGATGATTTCATCCACCCCTGGTAATTTATGCAGTTTTAATTTAAAGGTAACGAAATCAACTTCAGAATGTGATATAGGGCCAACATTAAAGCCAGTAATGCATCTATCCTCATTACAAAAAATGGGAACAGAAATAATCACATTATTTAGAATATCTTTGAAATGCTCAGCCCACCTAGCCATCCACAAGATCCTCACCTTACCATGTTTATCTCTCAATCCCTGTGTACTTGTCGATTTCTTCCCCATAAAACATTAATAATCTGGTGCAACCCCCTGCTGTTGTGCTGCGTAACTGCTTCCTCTGCTTTGTCAGCCAAGCTATCAAGCCAAAGATTCTTAGCAGCTGTTAACTGATCCTTTACACATTTTTTAAGCTCATTGTAATGCTGTCTGTTAGGAGTAGTAGGGTCTTGATTGATATCATTCCTGCACTTCCTCCTTTTAGAAATAGGTTCCATAGCTGTATCACTCAAATAATTTTGTTTCCCCTGTTCCCTTTTTAACCAAAAGAGTACTGTTGGTCTCAAAAAAAGCTTGTTTAAATTTATCCCATTCTTTCTTAAGTTCAGCAGTAATCAAACCACAATTGTCATAGTGACTAATTAGCTTATAATGGTATGCTTTGGCTATATCTGGATTTTTCAAAGTTATTCGCATTATTTGAACTTGTTACCTCTAATTGGATTATTTTGATATGATGTCACAATGCATCTCTGTTTTGCATTAAGAAAACCGCTGAAATATAATTCCTTAGATATTGACTTTGTGTCAAATCAGAGGCAGGGAGCAGAAAGTCAGTGGGTGTTAGCATTTGTGGTTTCAATTTTTCCAAGAAAAAAATTAGAAGTTCTTGATTTTTTCCTTCTGTGTGCTAACAATGAGAAACCCAATAAATTCAGGGCTCTGTATTTGCTTTCTTTTTTCCTGATGAGAGAGGTATTATTGTTTATATTTAGTTTAGTTGGTGGTTGCACTAAAATATTCCAATTAAGAGAGGTTTTCAATCTTGTACAAAATTCACAGAGCTGTATATATTTGGATTAAAAAAGAGAGATGTAAAATAGAGATGTAAGAAAATTTCTTTGTATGTGTTCTGTGTGAATTTTCATAGTTCACGCAGAATGGAATTCAAGTTCTAGACAGCAGTTTCCATCGGAAGTGGCGCCATGCGAGGGATTATCTCGAAGGACCATTCCATTGATGCGCCGCCTAGCTAAGCCGACCACTTACCTGTCGGCAGCCAGCATAATCCTGGGCAGCGGTTACAAAGGGAAGCGCCCACACGCCTCAGTGAGTCTCCTTTGAAGAAAGGAAGTATGACACCAGAACTGCTCCTGTCTGACATCCCTGAGAGAGAATTCCCCCGGCTCTCGGCAAAACGACATGTCATGAGGGACAATCACATGGTTGTGGCCAAGGACATGGACTCTGGAAGTTTCTAATTTTCATCCGGCACTCTATCCCACCCCCCTGGCGGAGAGTTGAGAGAGCCAATGAGAATTCTCCACGATAGCTTCCTTGGTGACTATGAGGTGAGAGAGGTGAGAGAGGAGACTTTGGAGTCACTTTTTCTTCTGGTCAGTTGGTCAGTTCTTCTGCAGTCAGTAAGTCAGTCAGTCACTTCTTCTGCTTGAGTCAGGTCTTCGAGTTCTGCTTCTAGTGATGACTGAGAGAGGAGGGTAGATAGTTGGCTTACAATGGACCCATAACAGTTTAGCTTAGTAGAGAATGGGGTAGTTGAGCAAAGCGATGTGATCACGACAACCTACTGAATATGTAAGTCTGTTGAGCTTGTTATTGGAATTGAGATATTTGATTGTGAAATACTCGAATTTATGGAATCGAGTCAGTGTTGTTTAATCTGTAAATAAATGTCTTTTTGTGTTTGTAAGAGAATGTCTTTAACTGCTTTTGCAGACTCCTTTTGTCTGGGGAGGATGACTTTTGCTCCCAGTGGGATACTGGGCCATTAATTAATTGATACTATATGATCACGGTAAAAAACCAAATATAGTGGGGGGCTAAGAAAATCCTAACTGTTAAGAGATATGTTGATCCTAAGTTATTCTCATAACTGTTGGCACAGTGAGCAACGATGATTTATTGTAAAACCACTATAGAATATTGGTGCCAAAATCCAGGATTTTTTGTCACCCCACCCTATAAAATATATGTGTTGATATGTTTCTAAAACAATTCTATTGCATATGAATTTATATAATTCAGCAGAAATAAATAAAGATATTATACTTGAAGGAGATTTTAATTAAATTTCTTTCCCCCCACTAAAATATAACTCCATGTTTTCTAGCACAGAAATAAAGAGACTAAAAAGAGCAAAAAGCTAAGATCAAAATGAGCAAAAAACCATGATGATTTTAATTTACATGTATTCTCATGCAATTGCTCAAATTTATAATGAGCGTACTACGTGGATATATCAGACAAATTTTGGTAACTGTGGAAACATGGAAACATTTTTAATTGCTTGGGTAGTCGGAAATAGTATCCAATTTTTGGAATAAACAAAAATGAAACGGGTGACTTCGCTTTTATGACCACCTGCATCAGATTATGGGGCAGTTTATGACCTAACCTATCCTTGAGTTTCATTCTACCTACCTCTCCAGTTTCTAGCTTCCTGTCCTGCTCCCCCACTTTACCCAAACACCGCCACAACTGTAAAATCAGTTAGAAATGAACCCTTCCATCAGAAACCTGCCTACTAACAAAAGAAAGTGTCTCTTGATTCACAAAAAGTTGAAATTAAAAGAAAATCGAGAATAAAAAAAGTAGGTAGATTTAACTCATCACTGATCTAGTGAGTATGGTTATAATGAGGAAATTTTGTCAGTTCCCTGTGCTCGTTATAACCAAGTTCGACTGTATATTGGCTCCACCGGTTTAGAAGTTAACGAACCACCAATAAAAAACGGTGCTGAATTGTAAAATTTGCATCACATATCTTTTTTTAGGATGTAAAAAAAACTATGAAATTGGTGTGTAATTAATTTTAAAAATGACTGTTGAATGGTATAAATCATGGTTCTTGTGTGTATTTTATAAATGAAATTGGCATATTCAGCATTAATAAAAAAACGGATTTAGATACTTTTAATTTACATTGTGTTGAAATTTTGTACTTTTGTTTTTCCAGTCCAAGAAGTCTTCATAGTCCTGTTAGTGAAATAGCAGAAGAAAGTGATATAGATATACTAAGCAAGGTAAGTATTCCACTCATGGATGCAGTTTATACTTTTGAAAAGACATTGAGAGTTTAACCTCCAAGCTTGGGTGGGATTTTTTTGTGCAGAATATAGGTTTTATGTTTAGTATACTGTCCTAGTGACTGAATAATAAGTGCGCTTGACTATGGGTTGAAGGCTCGAGTTTGAGCCTTATATAAGGCATGGATGTATTCATGAATTTTTGCTAGGGGAGCACCAGGGGCATAGCTTTGGGAGGAGGCTCCCCCTAATGTAAATTGGAGTTGGCAAAGTTCATAGGGGCAATAAAATCCAGGTGAGAATTGTGAAAATTGAATTGAAAAAAAAAATTTTTTATTAGTAAAATTAAGAAAAGTTGGCAAAATCGAGTCAACTTGACGAAATTTAAGGGAAGTTGGGAAAATTCATAGCCACTTGGTAAAAATACAGGTGAGATATGAAAATTGTGATTGTTTTTGTAAAATTAAGGAGGGTTGGCAAAATCTTGGAAAGTTGACAAAATTTAAAGTGACAGCAAAATTCAGGTAAGATGAAAAAATTACGATTTTTTTTTCTGTAAAATTATGGTGAGTTGGCAAAATTTAGGCAACTTGGCAAAATCTAGGGCAGTTGGCAAAATCTGAAGCCACTTGATAAAATACAGGTGAGTTGTGAAAATTGGGATTATTTTTGTGAAATTAAGTAGAGTTGGCAAAATGGAGGCAACTTGACAAAACCTTGGGGAGTTGGAAAAATTCGAAGTGACTTAGGAAAATCTGGTGAGATATCTTTGTTCCTGAGATTCCTGATCATCCATTCAATGGGTGATATGTTGTTGGGAACATACTCTATTTTTTATTAGCAAAAGTTTGGGAGGTCTCGCAGAGCACCAAAATCTGTCAAGCACCTAAGATCTGATGACTTGCTGGTAGAAACTGCTCAAAACATTCCGAGCTACTGCTGAAAGTAACAGCAGTTGGTGGGGTGGCGATCACTGTTACTCCCCACAAGATGCTTAATTCCTTCTGGGGCATGATCTCTGAGTGGGACCTCCTCAAGATTTCTGAGGAGGAAATCCTCTCGGAACTTTCATCTCAGGGAGTGATAGCAGTTGACTGGGTTTCGCAATGCCATGATGGGAAGTTAGTACCCACTCTTGTACTAATTTTACATTTCACATGCTACGTCTGCCAACTTCCATCAAGGCAGGATACCTTCACTGCGAGGTATGATCGCCTTTTCTGTTCTGCAATCAGAATCACCTCAATCTTGACTGCATAGCAGAAAAGGGAAGCTGTGTGAATTGTAGTGGCGAACATCTGACTTACTCCCACCACTGTCCCAAAAGTGGCTGGAGGAGAAAGAGTTACAACACCTTAAAATGCTGAATAACATGACCTATCCTGAGGCAAGAAAACTTGCTGCATCAGCCTCCCCACTCGACATGGTCTATATTGATGCAGTTGATTAGAAAGCCCATTGTTATGATGACTTCTGTGGGGCTTCTGGGAAGACCTTGATGACCTCTTCTTGCAGCTGTCCCCTTCCTCATCATGGGGGACTTCAATGGACACAGTCTACTCTGAGGCAGTGCTGACACCAGTGGGAGGGGCAGGGTCCTGGATCCATCACTCTCTCCTTGTTGAACACCAGTGTCAGTACATACTTCCACTTCTTAACCTGCCCATTCACTGTCATTGATCTCACCATCTGCTTCACCTCAATCCTTCCACTCTTTTCATGAGAGGTCTAGGATTACCCTTATGTAAGTGATCACCTTCCTGTAATGTATACTGTCTCCCATGGGGGCCTTACACCCTTTCATGTGTATTATGGTGGAGGGTAGATTGAGCTGACTGAAGTGGCTTTGAATTCTTTTGCAAGTTCGATGAATGCTTGGTCAACCAGGAGTCAATGATGCAGTAGCATAGGTGACAGATTGTATCATCCTGCAACTGCCACGACCATTCCCTAGACCTCGACTCAGTTTCCAAAACCATGGTGGAATCCTGACTGCACTGCAGCTTGCAAGGCTCAGAACAAGGCTTGGAGGTATTTTGGAGATATCCAACAACCTCCAACCTTGAAGCATTCAAATATGCTAGGGCGAATGCCTGTTTCATCTGGTACCAGAGCCAGAAAAAATCTTGGATCAGGTATATAAGTTTTCTGTCACCCACATGACCATTTCTAAGGTTGTATGGGATAAAGTGCAGAAGATGGGTGTTAGCTACATGTCCCACTTATTATCGAACTTGGAGCACAATGGACAAGCAGTTGCTAATTCCCAGGCAATTACCGATACTCTGTGGGAATTATTCTCTTCTGAGTGGGGGTGGCTCAGTCGGTAGCATGCCAGGCCTCGTAATCTGTAGTTCCCAGGTTCGAGTCCTAGCTGGGTCAGCATTAAGATTTATCTCTGCAAAACTCCCTGCCATGCCCATGGTCAGTACGGGACACTGATGGGCTTGGAAAGGCCGCTGTCCATCGAATGGGACATTAAGCCAAGTGCAGGAATTGTTGTTGGGTTGTTTTACCTCTGAGCAGCACTTTTTTGTACACTATGGGCTAAATGACCAGGTCACATGGACCCCAAAGGCTCAGAGAAGGTTAGGGTAGGGGACCCACTGGAACAGCTGTTGGGAAACAGATGGTAGCCTCCCGTCAAGGCCATCCAGTGTGTTCTTTAACGTGCACAGGGTATGGCTCTCCCACACACGGGGCCATGGCTTAACGTCCCATCCGACGGACGGTGGCCTTTCCAAGCCCACCGGTGTCTCCTACTGACCGTGGGCAGGACGGGGAATTTTTGCGGAGACAAATCTCAACGCTGACTCAGCTGGGACTCGAACCTGGGAACTACAGATTACGAGCCTGGCGCGCTACCGACTGGGCCACTCCCACCCCCGCAGGAGAGTCATATCCCTGTGCATGTTAAAGAACATGCTGGATGGCCTTCACGGGAAGTTACCATCTGCCTCCTAACAGCTGTTCCAGTGGGTCCCCTCCCCCAACCTTCGGGGTCAATGTGACCTGGCCATTTAGCCCATAGTGTGCAAAAAAGTGCCGCTCAGAGGTAAAACTATCTAACAACCCAAATCTATCTCTTCATCCTCATACTCCCCTGAGTTTCTGGCCCTAAAGAGCAAGTCTAAATGCTCTCCACTGTCTTTCACTCAAATAGTAGCCTTTCCCTCAAGAACAGGGGTGCCACAAGGCTGTGTCCTGAGTGTTACGCTTTTTGCTCTCAAGATCAATTCCATTACCAGACAACTTCCTCCAACTGTAGCCAGTGCCCTTTAAGTTGAGAACTTTAGAATCTTTTGCTCATTGTCCAGAATGAGGGTCATTGAATTGCAAGTGCAAACGCCTTGAAGAATCTTTGTTTGGGTGATGACCAATGGGTTTGGTTCTCCCCACAGATCTCTTGCATGCACTTTTGCCATAGACGTAATATTCATCTTGACTGCGAGTGATACCACCATTTCAATTGTGATGGAAACCAAGTTTCTCGGTCTCATCTTTCGCATGAAATTGACCTTTTTACCACACATTTGTCATGTCCATGTGCATGCGAGCACTGAACTTTACCAAGATCCTCTCCGCCCTGTCTTGGAGGGCTGACTGATGTTATTTGCTTTGCCTCTACCATGCACTTCTCCAGTTGAAACTGGACCACAGATCTGTGGTGTGTTAATATGTGTGAGATTCAGTGGTTAAGGTGATGGATCCCCTCTTCCATCAGACCCTTCGTGTTTCCACGGGGCCTTCTGCACTTCACCCATCCAGTCTTTAACATTGAGAGTGACGAAATATCTTTATCTAATTGCCATCAGCAGTTGTCCCTATAGTACACAGCAAAATTGCAATCCCTGCCAGGCCATCACACTTGGGACTGCGTCTTCAGTTTTCAGTGGGAAATGTTATACCAGAATCTATCGACTGCCATTCATCCTTTCAGTTTGCGCAAATCTTTTTCAGTAATCTATGTATATAACCATACTAAGACATAATAAAGTTATTATTATTATGTGAAAAAAAATAGCAATGATGTTTGTGCTCTTACCGAGTATAATGATGTTAATGGTGTTGGTTGTCATGACGATACCTACCTTCCCGTTTTTGTAGTAATCTGTTTTCCAGTGTTGTGGCAAGCCAATCAGTCTACCTTCTCTATTCATTAGTTCTTGGATGCATATAATATATGGTTGAATTTCTCGATTTATATGATCAATTAGAAGCATTATATTAGCTGTTGCTGCCTTCGATCCACAAGCATTAATTTGCAGTACTGACCATTTGAATGTTATTTTTGATTATTGAGAGAAGGCACTAACTGTAGTGCATTCTCTCTTGGAGGCACTCTATCTCTCTCAAGTGTCAGGGACAGGCTCTGTCCGTGGCACGTGAGTGACATCGTAAGTAGTCGAACTTGTCGTTAGAAGGGACGCAAGTCTGTCATTTCTTCTCAGATGTACAGTCTCTGTAGCTGTGGGCACCTGCGCTGTTGGAACAGATCTCCTTCGCTTTGATAGAGGGTTGGGAGGGGGGTGGCTCAGTTGATAGCGCGTCAGGCTCGTAATCTGTAGTTCCCAGGTTCGAGTCCCAGCAGGGTCAGCATTGAGATTTTCTCTGCAAAACCCCCCCCCCCCCCCCTGCAGTAGTGTCCCCCTGTCAGTAGGGGACACTGATGGGGTTGAAAAGGCCGTTGTCCATCGGATGGGACATTAAGCTGTGGCCCCGTGTGTGGGAGAGCCATACCCTGTGCACGTTAAAGAACACGTTGGATGGCCTTGACGGGAGGCTACCATCTGTCTCCCAACAGCTATTCCAGTGGGTCCCCTCCCCCAATCTTCTGTGAGCCTTCGGGGTCCATGTGACCTGGCCATTTATCCTATTGTGTGCAAAAAAGTGCCACTCAGAGGTAAAACAACCCAACCCAACGCTTTGATAGAGCAACTTGTCGCCAGGTGTCCATACTAGTAACAGTGGAAGCATCTCATCAGGTTCAGAAATTCTTTAACGTTGTTTCTCATCTATCCGATGTTCAGCTTTCTCTTGCTCATCAGGCTGGGGAACGTCTTTACCTCCATGATGACATGCTGCTCACTCCCCTTCAGATGACTGAACTTGAAGCCAATACCTCTTTCCTTCTGTTCGTGGATGCAGGGCTTCAGTTCCTTGAATTCTATGTTGACTGGAATGTCGCATGAAATGACCTTGGGAAGATCCTGACTGGCTTCCTTATGCTACACTTACGATTTAATGCATTGTCCTTGGCGATCTTCATTTCCAACTTCTGAACATGGCTCTGACTTTCTAGTTTTATGGCTAATTCATTCTATTTAATTTTTCTTACCTGTTTAATTCCAACTCCAAGGATTGGAGGACTACTTCTTCAAGGTCTCTTTAAGTTGTTCACTGGTCTGGTCGCTTTCCTTTGCAGGGTAGATGAGCAGCACGTTGTTTGACTTGCTCTCCTTTGGTTGTTGAGGTCGTTGGGTTCGACTCTCCTACCTGCAACTGAAGCATAGCTTAGCTTGTTTTTCTTTTCCTGTTCAGGGGCCTTTGCAATTCCAATTAGTTCAGCCACCTTCATCTGCTGTTTCATTAGAATGCTGTTCAGCTTTAAGAATATGTCCTTGATTCCATTTGCTGTCTCCTTGCTGATCTTGTTCACATCAATAAGAAAGGTATCTAACTCACCTTGAATCTTGAATGTTTCATTGATGAAAAAATCATGTGGGCTGGGGCTGCCCCTCACGTATTTGGGCACTTCTGACGATGTTGATGGTATTACTAACATAGTTACTCAAATAAAATAAGAATTATGGTTAGTAAACATCGAAATAATCAAGATTAGTGAAAGAAATTTGGAAAAGAAATGGTACTAAAGCAAAAAAAAAGGCTTAAGTAAGAAAACCAAACCAAACCTGGGTCTTGCAATGAGTAAGGAACACTGCTGAGAAAGAGCATGGATAGTCAGCGGCACTTCCACCTAGAACGTTGCTGTGCATGTCTAGTCTGCTTAGGCAGCAGTGTTGATTGGCGGGTTGCAGTCGACAAAACCAGTTCTCCACGAGTCGTGTGAACAGTTGAGATTAGGTGGTTCCGCTTGGAAATTGTTCAGCGAAGGCTGAAAATGCCTGGTACATGCTGTCGGTAGGTTTATCGCCATTTGGATGCTTTTGAGAGAGGAGGAATTATAGGCCTACGTGAAACTGGATGGACTACACGTCGTGTCGCTGCCCATGTTCATTGGGATGCATGAACTGTTGGACACTTTTGGTAACAGTGGCGAAATGAAGGTTCTAGTGTGTTCACAGAGGGAGTGATGCCATCTGACAGATGTCTGCACAGTTTGATAGGCGCATTGTTCAACATGTTCTTTTGTTACCACAGAATACTATAGGCGATATTTGATGGGCTGTGTCAGCAGCCACATCGAATATCGCCTGTAGTGCTCTGATCATTTTTGTATTCATTTTATTAAGCAGACATCCCCATAACAACCCAAATGGTAAACCAAAGGTTGCACGAGGCACATCTGTGCTCTAGGCAACTGTTACATCAACTGCCATCGACTGCAAACCATCACAGTGCTTGTCTGACTTAGTGCCTAAGTCATGCGAACTGGGGTCACGAATGGAACACTGTTGTGTTTAGTGATGAATACCGTTTCTGTCTGGGTGCTGACGATCGATGGGTCTGTGTATGGTGACAACCTGGTGAGATGACAGATCCAACTTTTGTTCATGACTGGCACACTGTCTGTCAATCAGGCATAATGGTATGGGGTGATATTGGATATAATAGCAGGTTATCCCTTGTCCACATCACGGGAACTCCGACAGCTGCATGATATGTTAATGCGGTTCTGCAACCTGTTTTATTACCATTCCTGGGCAGCTGCAGGAGCCCATTTTCCAGCATGACAATGTCTGTGTACACACTGATAGGGTGTTCAGACAATGTTTGCAACATGTTCAAGTATTGTCATGGCCAGTATGATCTCCAGATATATCCCCAATAGAAAATCTGTGGGATCACACTGTACAATGTGTGCAATCCTCTCACCGACTGGTGTGGAATCTCGATGAATTAAGGGAGCAAGTCAATGCTGCTTGGTGTGCAATTCCTCAGGACCATATCCGTCGACTGTATGACTCTATGCCATGCTGTATTGCTGTCTGTATTGCCGTTCACAGCGGTATAACCACCTACTGAGGCAGTCACATTTTGCTGCATTATTTCATCTTCTAACCACTAAGTGGAGGCAGTTGGGGCTCAGTCGATAGCATGCCAGGCTCGTAATCTGTAGTTCCCAGGTTCGAGTCCCAGCTGGGTCAGTGTTGAGATTTATCTCCGCAAAACTCCCCACCCTGCCCATGGTCTGTAGGGACACCGATGGGCTTGTAAATGCTGCAATCTGTCATATGGTACATTAAACCGTGGCCCCATGTGTAGGAGAGTCATACCTGTGCATGATAAAGAATGCTGGATGACCTTGACGGGAGGCTACCATCTGTCTCCCAACAGCTGTTCCAGTGGATCCCCTCCGCCAACCTTCTCTGAGCCTTCGGGGTCCATGTGGCCTGGCCATTTAGCCCGTGGTGTGCAAAAAAGTGCCACTCAGAGGTAAAACAACCCACTGTAAGTAGCTGAAAATTAAATCATGGTATATCAATATATGCCGTCCCGTGGCCGAGTGGTTAGCACGCTTGGCTACTGATCTAAGGGACCTGGGTTCGAGCCCCGGAATTTAGGCATGGATGTGTGTGTCGTTTTTCTGCTGAGGTCCTGCCATCCTCTCAGATCTCCTACTGTGGCATATAAACTGACAGGCTCCTGTCAGACCTCTGTGGCAAGCAGCTGCTTGAGGGGGTATTTATTTATTTATTATTATATCAATATGTATTGCTATGTATGTGCTACATTTCACCCCTATCCCCTCACTCCTTCAGAGTGGGGCAATTTCAGTGTCATGCAGTGTATAAATTTCAAAAAAAAAAAAAAAAAAAAAAAATTGCAAACGCTGTGTTTTGTTTTAGAAACTGATAGCCCCTTTTTACTTCGTCACACACTGTCGTCACATAATATATGGCCTCTGTAGAGAGGGTTTGGGTGAGGAGATCTACCTGGTCTGGTGGTTAGTGTACCTGGCTACTATTACCAATGAGCATGTCCTTTATAAGCCTGTAAATGGTAGCTAGGCGTAAACTGGAAGGAGAGCTGTGTACCAATCCCTAGTGATGATGCACAGAACCGGCCAGGTCTAGCACCTAATGTCCGACCCCGCCTTCTCCTGGTGCAGGCCGTTAGTACCTTTCAAAAGAGATATTCTCTTTTCGAAGGGAACGGAAGGGGAGGGCTGCCAGTTCAGTATGGCCTGCTGATCTGGTCATCTACGGCCACTTTTTTCTTTTTTTTCTTTTTTTTTCAACCCTGCTGAGGAGTGGTCAACTTCACAGGGTCCTGGTGCTGACCATTTATACCTACTAGACTGGACTTGTTTATGGATTTGAGCTTGATTATTGATCCTGGACTTGCTGCACTGGTGGGCCTCTGTTGAGGGAGAGTCTGCCGCTGTGTTTTCTGTTTGCTCCTGGGTTGCCAGCTCTAAGTGAACAGAGGCATGGGATACCTTATATCAGCTGGTGGATAATCCTAATCAGAGGCCATCGCAGGTACCTGAACCTTACTTAGCTAGTTGGGCATCGTCAAGCCTAAACTGGAGTAATGCGTCACAGGCAGGCCATGTGGCTCTTGAAAAAGTCCACTTGAAAATGTGGTGCCTGAAGTTCTTACCAGCATCGGTGACTTCAGCCTTTAGCGGAGGAGGAACGGGTCTCTGCCCCATGACTGCGATCAGGGAGCTGTTTGATATTGTTGGCCCTACCAATCTCAATAAACCTAATTTCTTTAAAAATCCTACTAATCATTTTCTCTCTGCAGGAACGTGGAACGTGAGGACATTACATAGAGATTATTCTCTTGATGTCCTCATGCAGGAATTCCAGTGCTATAACCTAGATATTCTAGGCTTGCAAGAGACCAGATGGACAGGTAAAGGTGAGATACTTAAAAATAACTTTAAATTTCTCTTTACAGGGAGGGAGGATGGAAAGCATCACCAAGGCGTGGGTCTGCTGCTCAGCAGACATGCTAGTGATGCTCTTCTAGGATATGAGTGCATTAATGAAAGGTTTCTTACAGCAAAATTTCAGACAAGCATTAAAAACTTGAATGTTATCTGCTGTTATGTCCCCACTGAGGATGCTGATGAGGATGAGAAGGATAGGTTTTACGGACAACTTTAGGATATTTTGAATTCTGTCAAGAAAGGAGATATTACCCTTGTTCTTGGTGACTTCAATGCCAAAGTTGGTACTGACTCTGATCTTTGGGGAGGGGTGATAGGCCCTTTTGGTATTGGTAGCTGCAATGGGCAACGTCTCCTACAGGTAAGTAAACTCAATGGTTTCAGAATAACTAACATATATTACAAACACCGTGACATACATAAATACATATGGGTTTCACCTGATGGGCTGCATAGGAATATGATTGATTATATATTAATTAACAGCAAATGGGCTAGTTCTGTTAGAAATACCAGGGCATATAGGGGAGCTGAAATTGGATCTGACCATTACCTTGTTAAAAGTGTCTTGCAACTTAAACTTAAAAAGTGTTGTGCTAGAGTTAAAAAATTTACCTTTAATACTGAAGCTCTGAATGACCCACTTATAGCTAAAGCTTACCATGATAGGTTACTTAGTCATTATGACGGTCATGGTTTGCTTAATACTGAAGTTGAGGGAGAATGGGGCCATTTTAAACAGGCTTTTTTGGAAACTAACAGTACTCTTTTAGGAAAAAAGGAGCAGAGGAGGCAGAATTATTTAAGTGATAAGGCAATTGAGCTTATTTCAGAAAGAAGGAACTGCAGGAATGTCCTTAATCAGTACCCTACTAGTCCTAATAGAAAAGATTACAGAGAGCTTAATAAACGTGTAAAGGATCAGTTAGCTACTGATAAAAATCTTTGGCTTGATAGCTTGGCTGACAAAGCTGAGGAAGCAGTTAGACAGCACAACAGCAGAGAGCTGTACCAGATAGTTAATGTTTTATGTGGTAGAAAACGGACAGGCATACAGGGATTGAAGGATAAACAAGGTAAGGTTATAGAAGGGGAGGATTCTCTCATGGCTAGGTGGGCTGAGCATTTCAGTGATGTTCTAAACAATGTGGTTAGTTCTACTCCCATTGTTTGTAATGATGATAGATGCATTGGCAGCTTTAATGTTAGCCCTATAACACAATCTGAAGTTATTTTGGTTGTTTCTAAACTTAAACTACATAAATCCCCAGGGGTAGATGAAATTACTACAGAAATGCTCAGAGCTGGGAATGTTTTGGTTACCACTTGGATGACTGAAATTTTGAATAACTTTTATGATAAAGGCATGGTTCCTAAAGATTTTACCAGAGCTATTATTATCCCTATTTTCAAAAAAGGTGATTGCAGTTCTTGTGATAACTATAGGGGTATTAGCCTACTCTCTGTTCCAGGTAAAGTTCTTTCCATGATTGTGCTTAATAGAATTAAGAATCTGGTTGACAGGCAATTACGTGATGAGCAATGTGGATTCAGAAGTGGTAGGGGATGTGTAGGTCAGATATTTTCACTTAGGCAGATTCTTGAGAAATGTTTAGAGTTTCAGAAACCTTTGGTTGCTAGCTTTGTTGATTTCAAAAAGGCTTTCGACTCTGTTGATCGTCATAATTTGTGGTTGATTGTGAGATCATATGGTATACCAGACAAGTTAGTTAACATAATGAAAGCTCTCTATAATAACACTGAGTCATGTGTGAGAGTTGGTAAGTCTTGTAGCAATTGGTTTAGCATTACTTCTGATGTTCGACAAGGGTGCATTTTGTCTCCTTTTCTCTTTAGTTTGGTTATTGATTATGTTATGCGAAATTCACTTCGAGGGAAAGATTTTGGCCTTAAATGGGCTGGAGATACGAAAATTTCTGATTTAGATTATGCTGATGATTTAGGATTTTTGGCAAATGATGTTGATGAGATGAACTCTTTCATTCGAGCTGTTGATGAGACTGGTAGTAGAGTAGGTTTGGTTATAAACAGAGAGAAAACTAAAGTGATGAAAATTGGTCAGGCAGGTTGTGATTCAGTTAATCTGAATGGTTGCAGTCTTGAGCAGGTGTCACAGTTTAATTATCTTGGGAGCTATGTAACTGATACTGGTGATGTGCGGCATGAGATTAACAGACGAATAGGTATTGCTGCCGGGACTTTTAAGAATCTATGGAGATTGTGGAGAAATAGGCGTATACACCTAAAGACTAAAATTAGACTGTATAATAGTTTGGTTCTTTCTAGGGTTAGTTATGGTAGTGAAACTTGGACGCTGTGTAAACAAGATAACAGGAAACTAGATGCTTTTGATTCTAGATGCTTACGCAGTATCTTGGGTATTAGGTGGTTTAACTTTGTAACTAATGATGAGGTTAGGCAAAGGAGTCTGCAACCTCCTTTAAGCAGCATATTGTGCAGAGAGAGACTCCGCTGGTTTGGCCATGTTGCCCGTATGGATAATTATAGATTGGCGAATAGGGTTATGAACAGTGTGCCTAGAGGCCTCAGAAGGAGGGGGAGACCTAGGATGCGGTGGGCAGACAATGTCAAACAGGACCTTGTTGGAATTGGTGTGCAGTGGCTGGATGCAGCTGATGTAGCTCAGGACAGATATGCTTGGAGAATTAAACTGCGTGGTCTGGTTGGACCTCCGTAGCCCATGGCTGCTTGAGGATGATGATGATGATGATGTCCTTTATAAGTGTTTGTATGTTGTATGAAAACCAGGACAAGCATAATGGTTTCTAGGTTATCACTGTCTTTTGTGTAGGAAAGTACACAAAAGACACTTCCTTTAAAAATTACTTCCTTTTAAAATTAAATTATTACTTCCTTTTAAAATTAAAAAAACGAACTAACCAATTTAACATAAGCTTATATGGTTGTGTATTAACAAAATATATGAAGGAATTTGGCTGACTAGTACTATTTAAATTAAAAAGACATTTACTCATTATAAGCACATTTGTGCACTACTAATGAAATGCATACACACATTTGATGTTGGATTCATCTCCTTACACACATTTTTAAATACGTAAACATAGCATTTGATGCCTAATTTAAATATTTAGACACATCCATTACTTTGTATTCAGTGCTTATTTCCTGAATGGCAGATTCACTTTAAAATTTCCATCACACTCACTGATATTCCAATTAAGTAGCTGTGGTCAAATTCTCATAAACAGGCAATGATTGGAGCACCATTTTCTTCTTCATACAAATATATCAATAAGTAGCCAACAGGGTGGGAGTGGCTCAGTTAGCAACACACCTGACTCGTAATCTGTAGTTCCCTGGTTCAATTCCCAGCTGTGCCTGTGTTGAGATTTATCTCTGCAAAACTTCCCACCATGCCTTTGGTTTCTATTCCTGTTATTCAGCTTTCCATTCCACCACTGGAAGGCTTACTTCTTCTCATCTTCAGACAGCTAGACCTTCCAACCCAAAGGGGGTCATCAGCAACTATTCTCCATTCCAGATTGTATCCCTTACCGCCAACTTAGAGGCAGTAGCCATCCGCCTCTTCATGGGGGTTCTCACTGACTGTCTGTATATCTTCCACCTGGAAGTCTTCCAGGAAGATCTTGATGATATTGTCTCGCAGCTGCTGCCCTCTTTCCTCATCATGGGAACCCCAAAATGGACACAGTCCACTTTGTGGTAGTGCTGACACAAGTGGGAGGGGTGGTGTCCTCGAGCAGTGGCTCCTGAATCCTTCCCTCTCCCTTTTGAACACAGGTGTCAGTATTTACTTCCAATCCCCAACCCACACATTCACTCCCATTGACCTCACCATCTAGTTCTCAGTCCTTCCACTCTATAATGGAGGTCAAGGTTATTATTGATCCACTCATTATTAATCCACATGGAAGGGATCACCTCCCTGTGGTATGTACCATCTCCCATGGGGGGGGGGGGGGGCCTTATAACCCTTCACTTGTATCATGGTGGAAGCTTGATCAGGCTGACAGGAGTGGGTTCGAATTCATCTCCGAGTTTGACCACCACTCTGTCAGCCAGAAGCTAATCAATGGTTACAGTGGCTGAGATGACAGACTGTATCATCCATGCAGCTGCCTCTACAGTTCCTCAAACTTCAACATGATTTCCTTGTTTTCCAAAACTGTGGTAGAATACAGATTGCACCACAGCACTTAAGGTGCAGAACAAGGCTTGGAGGTGTTTTGGAGATGTCCGACACCCCCCAATCTTGAAGCATTCAAACGTACCAAGGCAAAAGTGCATTTCATCTGGTGCCAGAGCCAGAAGCAATCTTGGATTAAATACACATCTTCTGTCACCCACACAACCAGTTGTAATGTCATGTTGGATAAAGTCTGAAAGATGGGTAGGAACTACATGTCCCACTCATTATCAATCCTGGAGCATAATGGACAAGCAATTGCTGATTCCCAGGCAATTACCACACTCTGGGGATAATCCAAATAGATTTCTGTTCTCCCCACAGAAGACTTCTTGTGTGTATTTTTACCAAAAGTGTAATTTTCATCTGGATCCTGAGCTATGGTTTGGGGGTAACATAATTCCAGTTGTGGTGGAAACCGAGTTTCTCGGTCTCATCTTTGACCTGAAATTGATCTTTTAACCACACATATGTCATCTGGGCCAAGTGCATGCGGGCAATGAATATTGTCAAGGTCCTTTCTCTTTGGGAGTGGACCGATACTCTCTGCATCAAATGTACTGTGCACTTGTCTTGTTGAAACTGGACTGTGGATCCCAGGTGTATGACTCCACTAGGATTTTTGGTGATGGAGGGCCTGATGTTGGAATGGCTAGACCCCCTACATCACCAGGTCCTCTGTGTTGGTACAGGGGCTTTCCACACCTTACCAGTCCAGAGTCTTTACATTGAGACTGATGAACCATTTTTATCTCTTTTATATCAGCAATTGTCCCTGAAGTATGCATCTAAATTGCAATCTCTGCCAGGCCATCCCACTTGGAACTGCATTTTTAGTCTGTAGTGGGAGATGCTTTATACTAATTGCCCGACTGCCATTTGTCCTTTCTGTTTACTGAGTCTGAGGCTACCTTAGAGACATCAACACCAGTCTCAATAGCATTGCATAGTCAGTAGCCGAGCCACTCCCAATGTGGCTCGCTTTTTCCCTTTTCTGTGAGTTTTCCCTTTGCAGAACAGGGAAGAGTTCTTGCCTGTTTTCGCAGATGGCTCGAAGTCTGGTACATCACTGGGATCAGCCATGGTCTGCTGTGATGTAATCATTTCAGACCAGTTTCAACTGCAGTGTTCCACCTTCACTGCAGAGTTGCACCCTCACCTTGGACCATGTGGTGGCTTAAGCAACATCATCGCTGTGTGCTTTATATCGACTCACTAAGCATGCTACAGACTTTGATCTTAGTGAGTCATAGGCCTCACCTTGTTCTTTCCAAGATCTACCAGCAGCTACATGTGTGACCACCATTATCACCATTCTCTTCTATTGGGTCACATCAACAAAAAATTACTTTCCTCGATATTCTTATCCAAAGATGTAATAATGAACTCATAACTTCTGTATACCTGAAACCTACCTTTATAAGTAACTTAATACCTTATAATTCATCATATCCATGTCAAAACCTTTCTTCATCTCTTAAAAATTTATTTACTAGAGCTGCAAAATTATGTAAAACAAATTATCACCTACAAACTGAAATCAAAATCATATATTCATTAGGATGAGATGATGGCTATCCATTGAATATTATTCAAAAATGTCATTCATCTATATTTGGATTAAATAAGCACCATACCACCAATAAGTCAACAGACAAGATCTGTAAATATACCAACTCTATATCACATTTACCTGCTTTGAATAATACCATAAAAAATATCATGAAAACTTCAACTACATAGTACCTACCAAACATAGTACCTACCAAACCTTCCTCCACTCTATTAAGATCTATCTTGAATGACAGAGACTGGTACATTCCTACATGATGTGTTTACCTGATTCCTTTAAAAGAAGATACCACTCCTAATAACAATGTAAAATCACCACTTGGATACATCGGTGACTCCAAGAAACTTGCCAGAAAGAATTAAAGAACATCAATATGATATCAAGAAAAAATTAACAGCTTTATCTAGCATTGTTTTCAACCACAATGCTACTCCAATCTTCGCAGAAGCCAGAATTATTTGAAATACTAAATTTAAGCTTCCATATGGTGAAAAAATAATAATTCATATCAACAAAAATTTCTGCTGTAATGATGAACTACTAATTTTACCAATAGCTTGGAAACTCCTATTAAAAGATTACCCTAATCCAAACATCCTCATTAACAACAAAAAGTACCGCCAATTTTCTAATAAGATATAACAATAAAAACGTGCCATCATGCATATCATCTGATACTACATCTCACTCGTACACATCTGAATAATAATATCTGTTACATTAACGTTTTTTCAAATATGCCTTCTCACAACATATTTAACACGGAAACTACCACCATTTTGCTGAAGAAGAACATATTGTAAGTTTCGAAATCTAGATCCTTCTATTACGTTATATGATGTACTTCAAAAATTCCTTGTTAGTATTGTGCGCAATTTTACAATGATGTAATTTTGCAATGTTCTCGAATTATTACCATCAAATTCATCGATCAAGAAGCCACTTTTTATTTCCATCTATTTGAACTGTAAGTGTGAATACTACTTCATTAAACCGAACTTTACTGACTTCAGTGTATCTCATCTGTGCACTTCTATTGACAAGAAATTTTCACAATGTACTTCAGTTTTTACCAGTGTTTTTAGGTGTTATTCTTGTATTATACATTTCACACACTGGGACCTTTGAACAAATAACATACGTAGACACATATTGGTTTCACCAGATAGGCTGCATAAGAATATGATTGATTGAACAGGCTTTATCGATTGGTTGCATTTCCTTCTCTTTTCTGCTATTTATAGCTCTACTAGAGTTGTAATGCTTTGCATACTTTTAACATAAGGATATTGATTTTTTTTTTAATTTGAATAAACTCGACTTATCTGGTTCACAGATTAAGGAAATACCACTCTTACGTTGATCCAATTTTTTTTAGAGTAAAAATTTTCTTGAGCCAGGGATATGAACCCATGACCTCCTGCTAACTTGTCAGGTGCTCTTGACCACTGAGCTATTGACCATCGATCAAGAACTTCTCTAATTGATGATATGAACATTTCTACCTACAGTACACATTCCACTATGTCACATGTAGGCACTGTTCCGGCAATCAAGCCTTAAGTGTCAGACAACAAGCATTCCATGAAGATGGAAAATATATTCACGAGTATACAATTGATTAAATTTGAATAAACTCGACTTATGTGATTCACAGATTAAGGAAATATCACTCTTACATCGATCCAATTTTTTGTAGAGAAAAAATTATTTTGATCTGAATATCCCACGTGCTCAAGACAATTTTTCCTCTAAAAAAATTGAATCGACGTAAGAGTGGTATTAATTTAATTGATTTTTTTTTTACTACTGGGAACTGCGCACATCAGCTTTTGATCAATATTTTAGCAGACTTTCGATTTTAAAGACTTTTTTTAATTACTTTAATGCTTCTAAAATTATTTTTTATTGCATCTGAAATGGATACTGCGATTATAAACAATAATTAATTAGAAACGATCAAAAGTGAAACTTCTAGTGATCTATAATGGTATAATGGCTGCAATCAGAACAAACATTAGGATTACTCAGAGCATGATTTTTATAAATGGTAGGACTTTATTTATCAATATTTTTAATTACATTTAAAGCACATAAGTAAATTACGGTCAGGAAATTGTGATTTTAACAAAAATTTCTGCTGTAATTTTAGAATTAAACTTTTCCATAGCAATTATGCAGCTTCATAGTAAAGTCACTTGTTCTCAAATTCAGTGCATCAATTAAACTTTCAAATGCTTTGAAATTTTTTTTATATTTTTTTCGTAGTTCTTTATCACTTTCCTGATCTATTTTTCATTTCTTATTTAAATTATCTAGTTTTTAAAGCAAATTTATTTTTTATGACACTGCTTTACTTAGGCTTAGAGTTAGCCAATTGTCAAAAGTCTAAAAATATGCATAAATGACAAAATAATTTAGAAAAAACAAAATAAATGAAGGATTTAAGCAATAATCAAAATATTATGAACTGTTTATGTTAGAATAATAAAATAATGTAGAAAAAATGTGAAAAATGTATATATTTTTGAAATTTTACTAAAATAAACTGGGTACTACTAAATAACTGGGTAAAAATAAAAAAAAATAAATACCCCCTGAAGCAGCTGCTTGCCACAAAGGTCTGACAGGATCCTGTCAGTTTATATGCCAGAGTAGAAGGTCTGAGAGGATGGCAGGACCTCAGCAGAAAAACGACACATACATCCATGCCTTACCCGGGGCTCGAACCCAGGTCCCTTAGAACACTAGCCAAGCGTGCTAACCACTCGGCCATGGGACAGCAAATAACTGGGTAACTTACTAAAATAATACAGTAAAATTTTGCAATGTTTTAAAAATAATGCTTAAAAAATTTAACTTACCATTTTTTTTCCTTCGAATTTTTGCCATTTCATTAAGCACAATTAAATGCTTTTTTTTTTAATATATGGCATGACATATTTCCATTCATTAGTTATTTCAGAATGAGATTCTAAAGTTGTTTATTTCATTTTCTTGAAACACTTTAAAATGAATCTGGCTACCACAGTGAGTTCAGTTTCAGAATCTTGACATTGTAAGGGTTAAAAGGCTATTGAGTTAATGGATGGATGGATGATCCCATTTAATATTTACTTATTTTATTACATGGTCAAGAACATTGTATTTTAGCTATATGATTAGAAACATATAATTGGGTTGTTTTAATTTTAAGGAATCCATTATCCAAAATAGTTTTTTGTATGAATTTGTGTACGTTTGACCTCCAAACTCCAAAATTCTGGTAGTAAGAAGTTACTTGGGAATCCAATTAATGCTTGAGTGGGAGTTGGTAGTGCACCTGGCTCATAATCCGAATTCTAAGGTTCGAGTCCCACCTCAGCCTGCATCACACAATAAAACACCTAAAACAACAATGCTGGGGCAATAGGTTGCTCAGTTGGTAGTGCTCCAGGCTCATAATCTGAAGTTTCCAAGTTTGAATCGCAACTGTGCCAGCATTGAGATATATTTCTGCCAACCACACTTTTGTGAGAAAGGTTATAATAATTTTTTTTATATATTATGTGGATATATTTCAAGTATAAATTTAATTTTTTCATAATATGCATACAAGGATGACATAATTTTGTATTGAATTTTATTTTGTGTAAATGCCCCAGCTTAATATTTTAAATATCTGCATTGTCCAGATTTGTGATTTGAAAAATTTGGCAATCCTGTGTTAAAAATAGAGGGGACTTTGATCACCTGTTTGCATTGGGGCCTATCCCCTAATTATGCCATTGCACCTGTTTTTGCATTTTTTGGATATTTTACTCATATTTAACCTTTTACCTCCCCTTTTGTGTTGCCATTGTGTCATTAAACCCAAAACAACCAACCCTTTTTGTGTCTTCAATTTATTAAATTTTGCTTGATTGTAAGTCCTATCCATTGTTGCTGTCTTTATTTTGGCCTTTTTTTTTTATCCAATTGAATGTATATCCCACATCCAGTAATAAATAGGCACTTTTGACGTCGATTTCAATTTTAGAGGAAAAATTGTCTGAGCCGGGTGGGATATGAACCCACGATCTCCTGATAACATGTCAAGGTGCTCTGAACCACTGAGCTACCGGCCACCGATCAAGATTTACTCTAATTAATTTTATGAACATTCCCTTTTATGTCACATGTAGTCATTATTTTAGGCAATTTTTGGCCCTAGCGGCTTGTTATTTGCCAATAGATGGAAAGCATCCCTTACAAGTATGCTAATGATAATAAATATTGAGATAAACTCAGATAAACTCAACAGTTCAACATGCAGTAATAAATAGGCACTTTTGACGTCGACCTGACATGTTATCAGGAGGTCGTGGGTTCATATCCCACCAGCTCAGACAATTTTTCCTCTAAAATTGAAATTGACGCCAAAAGCCCTTTTATTACTGGATGTTGAACTGTTGAGTTTATCTGAGTTCATCTCAATAGTTATTATCATTAGCATACTTGTGAGGCATGCTTTCTATCTGTTGGCAAATAGAAAGCCGCTAGGGCTAAAAATTGCCTACTCATAGCGTTAATTAGAGGAAATCTTGATCCACGGCTGTTAGCTCAGTGGTCCAGAACACCTGACATGTTATCAGGAGATCGTAGGTTCATATCCCACCCGGCTCAGACAATTTTTCCTCTAAAATTGAAATCGACGTCAAAAGTGCCTATTACTGGATGTTGAACTGTCGAGTTTATCTGAGTTTATCTCAATATTTAGTATATCCCTAATTTGTCATTCTTATTGTTAGAGTGAGTTTGTTACACCAGGTAATTTTTTTGTCTTTGAAGTTTAAATTTTATTGTGGATGTTTTTTACATTATTTTTTTTTCTTTTTTCTTTTATCGTTTTTGACACAATACAGCTATAGTTGTATTTGTGCTGCAAAACTGCACACAGCAATTCAGCCAACCACGCATACAAATTTTCTGTATTAGAAATAATACCACTACAAAATTAATAGCTAAAACATCGTAAATGAATGTAAAGCAGGAAAAATTAGTGGAGTTGAGTAAAAACTTGTATTTGTGTAATCCATTATGAATATTATTAATATTATTATAATACAGACTGTACAGACTGCTGCTATATTTTAGAAGTCAGTAAAAAATGGAAATTATATTCCTAAAGTTGGCATTTTTTTTTCAAGCATACCAAATTTTATAGTCAAATTTGAGGTGCCATAATGGGGAAAACTTCCAGTATTATTGTTTTCCATTTCTGTCACTAATATCAAGGGTGTGTAATTAAACACATTATACAGTTAATAATCTTAGTAAGATTTTCATAAATAATGTTGCTACATTTTAGAAGTAGGTAATTACTTCCATATAAGCTCAGCAGACAAAAAATTAGTCATCTCCTGCCGTAAGAGGGTTACATCCGTTCGACAGCAACAGAGGGTGCACCAGTAATAAACGCTTCCTACAAATAGCTGGGGTTCATACAGTGACAAGAAGTGGTTGTGTGCCATGTGTGTGTGTTAGTCGCTCCGTGAAACATGGGTTGCGCAAAAGATGTGAATGAGTGGCCAAAAGGGGTTATTGTGTTTGGCCGAACCAAAGGGCATATGTACAAGAAGTTGCTGCCTTTGCAGGTGTGTTGAAACATACTATCCAAATGGTCTTCCAGCAGTGACATACATCGCAGTCCACCACTAATTGTTGCCAGAACTGCGTCAGAAAGACTGTGCTCATCAATAGGGACTGCTGCAGTGTGTCATGCACTATTAGGGCAAACTGCTTTGTAAAGAGGCAGGAATCGCTCCATTCAGTCATTGCAAGCCTACAACAAACTGTTTCCAGATGAACACTTTGAAGGGAACTGCATGCCATGGATATCTGGAGCAGAGTACCGTGGAAGAGATCCATGCTTACAGCTCTGCACAAGGCTGCACGGCTACAGTGGGTGCGGCGCCACAAAGATGACTGTCGACTCTTCGAAGCTTGTGATCTGGTTGGATGAGTCATGTTTTTGCTTGTGTTTAAGTGATGTAAGGCGATGGGTACATCGTAAGCTACATGAAGCCTTCCATGCGGACTGTGTGCAAGGTTCTGTTCAAGCTGGAGGAGTCTCTGTGATGTTCTGGAGGTGTTTCATGTATGAGGAAATGGGTCCTTTGGTTGCGGTGATGTCACACTTGGACCAGAAGGGCTATATGGAGCTATTGGATGACCACATGTTGCCTTTTGTGCAGCATCTCCACAGTGAACACCAGAAGGATACCCCAGTCTTCCAAGGCAACAATTGTCACATGCACAGGACTTGAAGTGTGTTGGATTGGCACGACAAGCATTCTGAAGCCTTCGAACATCTTGACTGGCTCACCAAATCTCTGGATTTGAATCCCATAGAAAACTTGTGGGACTATTTGGTGTAACGAGTGAAGTGCCATTCCAGCCATCTGGCCAATCAGGCCGAACTGCCACTTTTGCTGCTAGAAGAGTGGATGAATATTGATGTGCACTACATCTGCACACTGGTGGCATTCATGCCAGACAGGATTTTGGTTGTTCTTCGGTAGCATGGAGGCGTTACATGCTATTAGGTGACATTCAGCCAGGGGTGACTAATTTTTTGTTCGGTGAGCTTATATGCATGTTTCATAAAGAACAAGTTAATTAAATTTTGAAATATTTCATAATATTTTCTTTTAGGAAGTTAAAGACAGGCAGATGGTACGAGACTGGATGTGGGATTGGAGCAGTAGACCTGACCAGTTACCTCCCAAGTAACTTTTAATTTTACACATTTAAAAAACTATTCTTATATGCACAGGTGTATCTCAAAATGGTATTTTTCTTGTAAAGCACAAAATGGTATTTGCTCAGATAGTACTAAGTCAGGTTTGTAAACTGATAGTCTAGGTTCAAATCCCAACTGTGTCTACATTGAGATTTTCTCCATCGAGCCCTATAGGGGTTATTGATGGCCTTGTAAAGGCTGCTGTTCATTGGATGGGGTGTTAAGCCATGGTTCTTTATACAAGAGAGCTGTAACCAGTGCACATTAAGCCTTATGCTGCCATAAACAATAAATGTCATTAGTATCATAAAGAAGTTTAAATAAAAAACTGAAGTTTGAACTAATTTATTATTATATATATTTAAAATAGACATTTCAGAGCTCCTAAATAATGCCAATTTTTTCATTTCATTCCTTGATGTATCAGAAAAATAAAAAGTTCTTTCTCTTGCTCAAACTGCCATTAGCACAGTACAGGAGATGGGATTGCCACTCCCCTACTAGCTGACAGAAAGACCTCCAATGAGTTAATTGAGTTGTTCTAAATATCCACCATCTGTATTCTCAATGAAGTCCAATGCCAAGAGAATATTTTTTTATTGAAAGATGTCACTGATTTGCAACAAAATGCAGCTGTGTTTTTTAATATTTAGCAAATTCACAGTAATTTATTGTAATATAACGATTATTATGCTGTAATTAAAAACACTCCAGCATCTGACTGCACCATTATGTCCTTAATTGACACAGATAACTGCTTACGATAAATTTAAGAGCTCTAAGCTCTGATATCATCTAAATAATATGCTTCTTTTCTACTGAGTGACTTAATTCTATACCTTTACCAGTGTCTACATAATGGGAATGCCTGCTTATTTCCAAAAATCCCCGTGTTAACAAGCGCATATAGGAAGCTTCATATGGTAAAGAATCAGACAGCAGATTAATGAAATGCATTAAATTAGAATCTTTCTTGGAGATACTATGGGAATAATGATCTAAATTCTCTATAGTGAAAAATATGTTTAAAAATAATCGCATTACAATTGAAAATTATTATTCATTAAAATCCGAAAATTTCAAATGTTTACTCAGTAATATTATTTAACAATAATTCTTTAAAGAACAAAATTTAATTTTTATTTCAAAGCAATTCTTTACCTAATTTAATAATTTTCATTACTATTGCAATAAACTTTATTTTTAAGGGAAATACATTAAGCAATATCATTTTGATATTAATACCCTTTTTTTATTAATAAAGTGGAAAATTTGCTAAAAAATAATAATTAAAAATAATAGTTTTTAAATGCAATCATCATCATCATCCTAAAGCAGTAATGGGCTACGGAGATCCAACCAGACCATGCAATTTAGTTCTCCAAGCAAGTTTGTCCTGAGCTACATCTGCTGCATCTGGCCACTGCACACCAATTCTAACAAGGTCCTGTTTGACATTGTCTGCCCACCGCATCCTAGGTCTCCCCTTCTTTCTGAGGCCTTTAGGCACACTGTTCATAACCCTATTCGCCAATCTATAATTATTCATACAGGCAACATGGCCAAACCAACGGAGTCTCTCTCTGCACAATATGCTGCTTAAAGGAGGTTGCACACTCCTTTGCCTAACCTCATCATTAGTTACAAAGTTGAACCACCTAATGCCCAAGATACTGCATAAGCATCTGGAATCAAAAGCATCTAGTTTCCTGTTATCTTGTTTGCACAACATCCAAGTTTCACTACCATAACTAACCCTAGAAAGAACCAAACTACTATAAAGTCTAATTTTAGTCTTTAGGTGTATACGACTATTTCTCCACGCTAGGGGCGGGGGTGGCTCAGTCGGTAGCGCGCCAGGCTCGTAATCTGTAGTTCCCAGGTTCAAGTCCCAGCTGGGTCAGCGTTGAGATTTATCTCCGCAAAAATTCCCCGCTCTCCCCATGGTCAGTAGGGGACACCGATGGGCTTGGAAAGGCTGCCATCCGTCGGATGGGACGTTAAGCTGTGGCCCCGTGTGCGAGAGAGCCATACCCTGTGCACGTCAAAGAACACGCTGGATGGCCTTGACGGGAGGCTACCATCTGTCTCCCAACAGCTGTTCCAGTGAGTCCCCTCCCCCAATCCTTCTCTGAGCCTTCGGGGTCTATGTGACCTGGCCATTTAGCCCATGGTGTGCAAAAAAGTGCCACTCAGAGGTAAAACAACCCAACCCTTTCTTCACGCTCTCCATAGATTCTTAAATGTCCCGGCAGCAATCCCTATTCGTCTGTTAATCTCATGCTGATATCACCAGTATCTGTTACATAACTCCTAACGTAATTAAACTGTGACACCTGCTCAAGACTGCAACCATTCAGATGAACTGAATCACAGCCTGCTTGACCAATTTTCATCACTTTAGTTTTCTCTCTGTTTATAACCAAACCTACTCTACTACCAGTCTCATCAACAGCTCGAATGAAAGAGTTCATCTCATGAACATCATTTGCCAAAAGGGCTAAATCATCAGCATAATCTAAATCAGAAATTTTCGTATCTCCAGTCCATTTAAGGCCAAAATCTTTTCCTTGAAGTGAATTTCGCATAACATAATCAATAGCCAAATTAAAGAGAAAAGGAGACAAAATGCACCCTTGTTGAACACCAGAAGTAATGCTAAACCAATTGCTACAAGCCTTACCAACTCTCATACACAACTCATTACTA
Source organism: Ryuthela nishihirai (assembly GCA_038380435.1). Classification (NCBI taxonomy): domain Eukaryota; kingdom Metazoa; phylum Arthropoda; class Arachnida; order Araneae; family Heptathelidae; genus Ryuthela; species Ryuthela nishihirai. Next base: position 93,071,931 of record JAWZYU010000010.1, read on the forward strand.
TTATAGAGAGCATTCGTCATGTTAATTAACTTGTCTAGTATACCATATGATCTCACAATCAACCACAAATTATGACGATCAACAGAGTCGAAAGCCTTTTTGATACAACAAAGCTAGCAACCAAAGGTTTCTGAAACTCTAAACATTTCTCAAGAATCTGCCTTAGTGAAAATATCTGATCCACACATCCCCTACCACTTCTGAATCCACATTGTTCATTATGCAATTGCCTGTCAACCAGATTCTTAATTCTATTAAGCACAATCATGGAAAGAACTTTACCTGGAACAGAGAGTAGGCTGATACCCCTATAAGTTATCACAAGAACTGCGATCACCTTTTTTGGAAATAGGGATAATAATAGCTCTGGTAAAATCCTTAGGAACCATGCCTTTATCATAAAAGATATTCAGAATTTCAGTCATCCAAGTGGTAACTGAAACATTCCCAGTAGTCACTGGAAGGAGAGCTATGCACCAATCCCCTGTGATGATGCATAGAACCGGCCAGGCCTAGCACCTAAGGTCCAACCCCGCCTTCTTGTGGTGCAGACCGTTAGTACCTTTCAAAAGAGATACTCTCTTGTGGAAGTGAATGGAAGGGGAGGGCTGCCAGATTAGTGTGGCCTACTAATCTGGACAACTATGGCTACTTTTCTTTTTTTTCTACCCTGCTGAGGAGTGATCAACCACACAGGGTCTTGGTGCTGACCTTATATACCAACCTGAACGGATTTATGGCTCTGAGCTTGATTATGGATCCTGATTTTGCTGCACTGGTGGACTTTTGTAGAGGGAAAATCTTCCGCTGTGTTTTCTGTTTGTGGGTTGACAGCCCCAAGTGAATAGATTCACAGGATATGTTTATCAGCTGGTGGATAATCCTGAGCAGAGGTCATCACAGGCACCTGAACTCTTTGCTTCTATTCGTATCATCAAATTCTATATTGGAGGAAGTCTTCCAGTGTAGATGGCTTCAGCCTTTAGTGGTGGGGGAACGGGTCTTTGCCCCATGTCTGCGATTAGGGGGCTGTTTGATATTGTCGACGTTCCCTCTCTTAATAAACATAGTTTCTTTAAACATCCCACTAACCATTTTCTCTCCATAGGTAGTTGGAATGTGAGGACTCTGCACAGAGCTCTTTCTCTTGATGTCCTCGCACAAGAATTCCACCATTATAATTTAGATATTCTAAGCCTGCAAGAGACCAGATGGGCAGATAAAGGTCAGATTTTTAAAAATAATCTTAAATTTCTCTTTTCAGGAAGGGAAGACAATAAACATCACCAAGGCATGGGTCTGTTTCTCAGCAGACACGCTAGTGATGCTCTTCTAGGATATGAGTGCATTAATGAAAGGTTTCTTACAGCAAAATTTCAGACAAGCGTTAAAGACTTGAATGTAATCTGCTGTTGTTATGCCCCCACTGAGGATGCCGATGAGGATGAGAAGGATAGGTTTTATGAACAACTTCAGGATATTTTGAATTCTGTCAAGAAAGGAGATATTACCCTTGTTCTAGGTGACTTCAATGCCAAAGTTGGTACTGACTCTGACCTTTGGGAAGAAGTGATAGGCCCTTTTGGTATTGGTAGCTGCAATGGGCAATGTCTCCTACAGGTAAGTAAACTCAATGGATTCAGAATAACTAACACCTATTACAAACACTGTGACATACATAAGTACACATGGGTTTCACCCAATGGGCGGCATAAGAATATGATTGATTATATATTAATTAACAGCAAATGGGCTAGTTCTGTTAGGAATACCAGGTCATATAGGGGAGCTGAAATTGGATCTGACCATTACCTTGTTAAAAGTGTCTTGTAACTTAAACTTAAAAAGAGTTGTGCTAAAGTTAAAAAATTTACCTTTAATACTGATGCTCTGAAAGATCCAGCTATAGCTAAAGCTTACCATGATAGGTTACTTAGTCATTATGACAGTCATGGTTTGCTTAATACTGAAGTTGAGGAAGAGTGGAACCATTTTAAACAGGCTTTTTTGGAAACTAACAGTACTCTTTTAGGTAAAAAGGATCAGAGGAGGCAGAATTATTTGAGTGATAAGGCACTTGAGCTTGTTTCGGAAAGAAAGAACTGCAGGAATATCCTTAATCAATACCCTACTAGTCCTAATAGAAAGCATTAGAGAGAACTTAATAAACGTGTAAGGGATCAGTTAGCTGCTGATAAGAATCTTTGGCTTGATGGCTTGGCTGACAAAGTCGAGGAAGCAGTTAGACAGCACAATAGCAGAGAGCTGTACCAGATAGTTAATGTTTTGTGTGGTAGAAAATGGACAGGTATACAGGATTGAAGGATAAACAAGGTAAGGTTATAGACGGTGAGGATTCTGTCATGACTAGGTGGGCTGAGCATTTCAGTGATGTTCTAAACAGTGTGGTAAGTTTTACTCCCATTGTTTGTAATTATGATAGATGCATTGGTGGCTTTAATGTTGGCCCTATAACACAATCTGAAGTTATTTTGGCTATTTCTAAACTTAAACTTCATAAATTCCCAGGGGTAGATGAAATTACTAAATGCAATGGAGTCTTTATATGTCTTTACATGAAATGACTCTTTATATGTTATCTTTTTAATTTCAATTACTTCTCCTGACCTGCAGGGCCCTCCTGTTTCTGGTTTAAAGTAATATTATTTTTTTATCAGGTCACTTGACAAAGTTACATAAAGTATATCAATTTTCATTTTTTTTTCAATTAGAAGGATAAAGGGGCTCTATGTAGAATACAGCTCTAAGTCTCCTATTTAGAACTTTGTTCCATGGCACCCATTTAGAACTTGGCTCTAGGGTCCCCCATGGTTCATTCCAACCTGGTTGATACATATATATTTCAAAGCGCTGACAAACTGCTATAAACTTTCACATTCCATTAGTCATATACAGGATTGGTTTAAGGGGAGATGGGGGGGGGGGGCAACAGTGTCCGGTTCCCAAGAAAATGAGTGACATTTTTAGTACTATACCTAGCATTATTATTTTTAAAAAGTAATGTATTATTTGAATTAGTGAAAATTTTTAAATTGGTAACAACAATATTATACTCAAAGAAAACCATAGCATTATCTTTCCATGTTATGTCAACAAGAATCTAACTCCGAAGCTCTATAACATCTAAAATATGCATTTAATGGAAAAATGTGATGAAGATAAAGATTTATAGTCTTGTACTTGTAGACCCGTCAGGGTTCTTTTTCAGTTGCTCGTGTGTGTGTGTGCAGAAAAGTAGTTGTCTCTACTTTGTCAGGACCTTGCTGTTCTCTAGGTTCGATAAACACAAACTCAGATTCTACATATACACACTTGATGTATTTAATGTAAAACTGACTGAAGTTAAGATAATCAAATGTATTGAAATCTCTATCATCAGTATTTATTCAGTATTTAAAGAGTTATAGAAGCTGAAAAATTTAATAATAAATTATCTTGTTTTATAAAAATCATTCATAATTGTCTAATATCAAAATAATCATTAAGCAGACTTTTAAAGTTTTTATTAAATGATTTGAAACAATACTTATTATTTAGGTTTCAATTAATATCTGAGGTAAATTCTTATTACCCATTACTGTTGTGAAATATCCTAGATTCTGTAATTCCTTAAATACTAGACAAAGGCTGTTGAAAATCAAGATTTAAATAGATAAAATTTATTATTTTTAATTCATTTTCAGCGACCTTTATCCATTAAATGAATATTTTAGAAGTTATAGAGCTCGAAGTTAGATTCCCATTCACATAACTCGGAAATTCTCTAATATTTTGTTAGGACAGTGTAACTTAGTTCTGTATATTTTAAAGGTATTCATCACTTTGAGCAAATGGGAATAACTTTCCCCTGCATGCCATTTCTGCGATTCCAAAATATTATTTATTCAAAAGTGATCTCTGAATTTTTTCCCAATTATTCATGTCAATGTTTTGTTGCCGATATACTGCTGCAGCCACTTTCTCGTAGAGCCAGTTTGAAAGGGATTCGATAGAAACTGAATTTTGTTTCATAAGTTTTGCTTCTGCTAAACATCACACAACACTGCATCATCGTTCAGACTTCTTATTAAAAACGACAGCAGGTTGTTTGGGTTGGGTTGTTTTACCTCTGAGCGGCACTTTTTTGCACACCATGGGCTAAATGGCCAGGTCACATGGACCCCGAAGGCTCAGAGAAGGTTGGGGGAGGGGACCCACTGGAATAGCTGTTGGGAGACAGATGGTAGCCTCCCATCAAGGCCATCCAGCGTGTTCTTTAACGTGCACAGGGTATGGCTCTCCCGCACACGGGGCCACGGCTTAACGTCCCATCTGACAGATGGCAGCCTTTCCAAGCCCATCGGTGTCCCCTACTGACCGTGGGCAGGGCGGGGAATTTTGCGGAGATGAATCTCAACGCTGACCCAGCAGGGACTCAAACCTGGGAACTACAGATTACGAGCCTGGCACGCTACCGACTGAGCCACCCCCGCCCCCACGGCAGCAAGTAGAGAGAGAACAGTAAATATAATTATATGTTAACAAATCTGTATCAGAATCCAGTTTGGAAACTTGTGGTAAACAGTGTAATAACATATACTGCTACAAAGCAAGTAGAAATTGAAACAACAGATTGCCAGCTCCATAGCAGACAAAAATGTAACTAGCACTGCTGTCATTTCATGTCTTGAAATTGGTAGGCATTCCCATTGCATAGGCATTGCTTTAACACTCATGAAGGTTGACCTGCTGGCACACATGCCAGTAGGTAATTAACATCCCTAAAACTTAAAGTACTGTGAAAAGTACATCGGAGAACTAACGGCTATAGCTGTTAGTTTTTCGACGAATACCAGTCCTGGTTAGATGCACATGATGAAGTAGTATTATTCCTAGGTTGCCATGCTTTTTTTTTAATCCCAACTCTGTGCTGGTTTAAAGTTCTTTTGCTGTCCCACAGACTCTTAACACTTATAATCCAACTATGCAAAATGACATCACCCTCTGAGTTAGTATGGGCCCCAATTGCTTTCTCTTTTGATGCATTCTGAGCACTATTTGAAGATTATTTTAATAATGGGCATCCAGGGTTACATTTATTTTGTAACTTTTTTTTCCTCTAACTTGTAACCTTTTCCAGCAGTTCAGAGCATCAATTAGAGATCTTGATCAGCTGCCAGTAGCTCAGCGTTCAGAGTACCTGACATGTTATCAGGAGGTCATGGGTTTGTATACCACCCAGCTCAAGGCAATTTTTCTTCTAAAATTGATCAGTGTTAATTCAGAGTGATATCTTCCTTCATTTAATTGAAGAGCTTGGAGAGTTGTTAATATTTCAAATGGTAAATTTGTTTTTTCTAACTGATTTTCTATTGTAGTTTGTGCTAAAGCTGTAATTGAATTACTATTATTAATGTTTTTTTTTTGTTCCACTATTCTTTTGATGGCCATTGATAAGTTATGCCGATATAGCTGCCCTTGTAGTTTATTTTTCAGATCCTCTATATTCTGTATACTCCCCCCATTAAGGGGATTTATCTCTACCATTAAGTAGTAGAATTTTTATATTACTGGTTATATTAAATGGTACAACTAAGTTAAATTTCTCTAAAATTGCCTTTATTGAATGCAAGAAATTTTCCCCATAAGGTATGCTTACGTGGAAAATTCTTCTGTACTATATTGTGTGTTATCACTTTTACTTTGTTGTGTTCCTTGGGGTTTAGTATCTTTCTGAGTCTGGAATTTTGCTTCTGTGAAATATCATTTAAGATGTTTTAATAATAAGCTGCCTGTCAGCTTACATTGTATATGCACTTAATTCCTTTTTAAATGGGGGGAGGGGGGTCGAGCAATATCTATATGCTTGTATCATATGTGGATATTGCTGGTTTTTTGTAATTTAAAGGGTGATTAGAGATTATATTTGGAATAAAAGTGAGCTTAGCATAAATGGTGAATCATTTCACAATGTCTCCTCAAACTATATAGGTATGATGACAAGATTTTTAGAAGAAAGAACATCAAAAGACATCAAACTGCATAAACCTTCTACTATATTTGCCAATGAAGTAATAAATAATGAAGCAAACCCTAACTTTGATAAAGCTGTCATCATTGGTCCACAAATACAATATTTAAACTAAAATATACTGAAAACATAATAATGTATGCTAATAGCAAATATTTTTGCAATACTGACATCCTTAATGTTGCAGCAGCGTGGTGAATTTTATTACAACAATTTCTACAATATAATATTTTATTTAAAGATCGAAAGGATAATAATTAAATCAAGTTATATAAATTTATTTACCACTCATCCTGTGTGCCAACAGAGAATTTTAAGTTATTTTTAAATGAACATTTTTGGAAATTGATATATAGAGAGATTTGATTGTTGAAAATCAATATATAGAAAATTTTCAGTAAGATTTTTGATTTATCTCCAGTGACATATTGCTGTAAAAAGCTTATTTTCAAATTTAGGTAGCTATGAATGGGGTTTTTCTTTCATATAGCATGGAAGTGCCCCAATACATATTGGAGTGATTTTTCTTATGAATAAATAATTAAATAAGATAAGAAATTGGATAAGATGTTGATTCCTTAGTATAAAAAAATTCCCTTAATGGTTGAAGAACAAAGACAAGTTTAGTGTTTCTTCATGCTGTGAATCACTGCCTTTTTTAGAGGACAGTTCATCGATTAATCATCATTTGGAAGTAATCGATATTAAATCTACAGAGTTACCTATAGACATTGAAGTCAATGAATCAATAAATATTTTTGTGGATAAAGGTTTTGACAATGTGCGGGATTTGAACCCACGTCTCTCCAGATACATGCCATAGTGCTCTAAGACCACTAAACTAACATTGGCTCTGTCTTTTTTCCACTAATGTGACAAATCAATCGCCCATTATTTTTGTACCTGACCTTGGCATCATCTGCGATCGGGAAAGGCAACTATTTATTTCTAATGTTAATTGAGTAAGATGCAAAATAAAAAGTAAGTCACTCATGCCAAAAATCGTTATTAATGAATTAATAAATAGTAGTCGTAGAACACTCTGTCATGTATCTGGAGAGGTGTGGGTTCAAATCCCACATGTGGGCAGAACTTCTTTCCACAAAAATATTTATTGATGTTATTGACATCAAAGTCAATAGCTAACTTTGTTGATTTACCATTTATTGATTAGTTCATTAATAATGCTTTTAGAAGTGAGCGACTATTTTTTTAACAATTTACACAGTTCAACATTAAAAAGAAATAGTCGCCTTCCCTGATCATAGATGGCACCAAGGCCGGGTGCAAAATGATGGGTGATTTGATAGGTCACATTGGTGGAAAAAAGATGTAGCCAGTGTTAGTTTAGTGGTGTTAGAACACTCTGGCATGTATCTGGAGAGAAATGGATTAGACTACTGCACATTGGCAAAATGTTTTTCCACAAAAATATTTGTTGATCATTTCCCTGCCCTCAGTCAGTAGGGGACATTGATGATCTTGGGAAGGCCACTGTCCAGTGGATAGGATGTAAAATTGTGTCTCCATGTGCAAGAGAGCCATATCCTGTGAACATTAAAGCCCATGCTGGATGGCCTTGATGGGAGGCTACCATCTGTCTCCTAATAGCTGTCCAGTGGTTTCCTTCCCCCAACTTCTCTGAGTCCTGAAGGTCTTTGTGGCCTGGCCATTTAGCCCATTGTGTGCACTGAATCATGCCTGCAAGGACAGTTACTCTTTGCTTCACCACTAATAAGTTATTGTGCATTCAATATCACATGAAACAGTAGTGTTTTGTTTCCTATCTAGGCTGGTGTATGCCTTTTGCATGAAAGAACAGTTTATCCCACCAATTAATGAAGCTTTGTTAATTGTTTGCTCAATCCCATTAATTAATGTAGTTTTGATGACATCCAATGCATCGTTATTGCTGTTCTATACTATCAATGGTGAACAATGTTTTAAAATGGAAGAAGGATGGATATAACCTAAAATCTCTATTGGGCTTGTCCTGGTTTCTCACATATCATACAAACACACATACACAGGGACATGCCTGTTGATTTAGTAGTCAGGTACACTAACTGCTGGACGGTATTGGCTTACCAACACTAGTTTTGATGCTATGAGCCATTAAGTGAGTCTCCTCTGCACTGAACCTCATGTGAAGGAATTCTTGTTTCTGCTCACTTCATTAATTTTATGCTGGACTTCCCACAGAAAATGAAAGAATTGCATCTATTTAGCTATTGTCCACTTGCTGCTTGCTTTGCAAAAACATGATGGCAACAGTTTTGCATTCACTGTATTATTAGACAATATAACTGACCTAGATCAATGAAGTTCTACCATTGATTTATGCAATGAATAAGTCTCCTGTTTTGGTATAATAAATTGAATACAACTTTAAGCATTTGAAATATTAATGTCCCAGCTTTAAGTTATCTTAGACTGTCTTTTAAACAGTGTTACTGAATTATTAATTTCCCTTAATGGGTGAAAGCAGCACATACTTTTCAATGCACTTTTGCATTTCCTTTTTTTTTTACATATAGGCAGTGGAAATTTAAGCATCCTCAGAGATCAAGTTTGAGTTTAAGACACTCGAAAGTCGTGAAGCAGGGATTATTTTCTAAAGAAGTATTATCAATACTTTTCTTAACCAATCTTCTGTCCCTCTTAGTTGGAGCTGGTGTTGGGTAAGTATATTCAAGAATGTAGAATTTGTGTTATGTTTCTATTATTCATTTTTCATTATACAAATATAAAAATTAATTATATTACTAATTGCTACAAAAACATAAATCAGAAATTGAAATGCTATTGCCACTTTACTCTAATGCAAAATATTGCTCTTATTCAGGGAAAAAATGTTAGATATCAAATACCACCAAAACATTCAAGTAATAGATAAAAAATGTGTTAATAAATGTATAAATTTGTAACAAATCAATCAAATGTAGTAAGTCCTTGATAATTATGGGATTCAAATATTTGAACAGTTTTTGGGACTTAATTGGCCAAATGCTGGTCATTTATCACAAGAGATAGCAATGAATAAAGCTAAATTGAAGCCATGTCTGATTGGGAAATAATTTATGGTGATCCAGTTAGAAGTTGGGTATAAATATTTCAGTTAAAATGTGATGCTGCAAAACTTATTTTTGAAAGTTATATATATATTATTCCACACATGTATTTTGTTTTGATGTTTTATGCAGTTTTCAGCTCTACACAATATAATATTGGTTAGTTAATTCATATATGATCTTCATACCACCATAAATCTTCATACCACCATTCAAGAAAATAACAGCTGTGCATTATTTTTTATATTTGCAGTGCAAGCTGCAAATGTTGTCAGACCCAATGAATGTCATATTCACTACAGAGTGCATGCTGTCAAGTCTTGCCTTGGACCACATGTGATTGCTAAACCTCATCATCAGTGTATTCTTTGCTCTTTACAGTGACTCGCTTAACTCTTACAGGGTTTTGATCTCTTTGAGGCATTGGCCTCACAGACCACAAACTCATTCATGTATAAGCCAGCCTCCCTAACTAAATAACAGCTGAAAATCAGTAAATTGTAAATCTTGGAAAATCCAACCCTCAAATTTCAAGAGTTTGGAAAATGCCACATTTATTGAAATTAAAGTACACAAATTATTAAAGTTGCCTGTTTTGAAAATCTTCAACGTCTGTTTCATTATTAAATTTCCAATAAATCATGGAAGTCCATTTCCATTAATGTTGCCTAATCATGGCTATTTTCTTTGTCCGAGCCATAGGCCAAATCATCTGTACTATCCATTGCATTACTGATGTAATATGATATAATTATACTGATATAATATTTGAGCACTATGAGGTTCATTTGGACTCAATTTATTCCCTCACCTCTCCATTCGAAAAAGATTAGGCTTCACAGTTATTAAAATGGCAATTATTCCCAAAAGGCCTGTAAGTAAGGATGCCAAATGTACCCAAAACAAAGGAATGTCCAGCAATTACCATAACTTTCTGACACAGATTGTGTATGGCTGTGGTCGGGGCGTAGCCATGGGGGGATGGGAGAGGCTCCCCCCCCAAAAGTAACTCGGAGTTGGCAAAATTCGAAGTGACTTTGTAAAACTTAGATGAGTTGTGAAAATTTGTAATCTTTTTTTTTTTGCAAATTTAAGGGGAGTTGTCAAAATCGAGCAACTTGGAAAATTTAAGGCAGTTTGGAAAATGGAAAGACGGCAAAATTTAGAGTAGTTGACAAAATTCGAAGTCACTTAGTAAAATACAGGTGAGATGGCAAAATTTGGACAACTTGGCAAAATTGTGGGGAGTTGGCAAAATTCAGGTGAGATGTAAAAAATGCGATTTTTTTCTGTAAAATTATGGCAAGTTGGCAAAATGTAGGCGAATTGGCAAAATTTGAATCCACTGGGTAAAATATGATCGAGTTGGCAAAATTGGAATCCACTGGGTAAAATATAGGTGAGTTGGAAAAATCTAGGGTAGTTTGCAAAATTCGAATCTACTTGGTGAAATATAGGTGAGGTGTGATAATTGGGATTGAGTTTGTGAAATTAAATTGACAAAATCGAGAAAACTTGGCTAAATATTGGGGAGTTTGAAAACTTTAAAGTGACTTGACAAATAAGGAAAGGTTTAAAGATTGGATTGGGTTTGTGAAATTAAGGAGAGTTGGCCAAATCAAGGGAAAATTCACACTGACTTGCTACAATTCAGACGATGTAAATATTCGGATAATTTCTGTGAAAATATGGCTAGGTGGCAAAATTGGAAGCCAAATGGCAAAATGCAAGAGAGTTGTGAAAAATAAAAATTGCCTCAACCCCTCCCTCCCCACCATGGAGCGAAAATCTAGACATTATTATTTGCTCAGTTGGCAAAATTTGATTTTTGATTTGGAAAATTTTTCATCCCCCCCCCAACCTTCACTACACCCCTGGCTGTGTTATCAACCTTTTATGCTTCACGTACCTCCTGGAAAAGGGTATATAACTGGTGTATCCCTTGTATAGATAGATAAAACTAGTTATAGTATAACAATGGGAATAAAATAAAACACTGACTTTGTTACTAGATCTAGCGACTTTTGAGCTGTCACGGCATATCCAAAAAATTTTTTACCGTATACCCCACATTGAGAACCTCTAGTGTAGGGGATGGTCCAGTTCTGCAAATCGCATTCTAGGTGCAGAAAGTTCCACTTTAATTTTAACTGACTCACATATAAGGTGACCCATTTTTCTTAAAGGCTGTTTTACCTCTAAAATTGTTTGGCTTATAAGCAAGTATGTGCTGAAATGCCAGTTTATTAGTTTATTCATCAGCATGATGCAAAAGGAACCTTGTAGCCTGGTAGATTGTGTTGCTGCTCCTCCTTTGGCCTTCGAAACAGCCTGAATTCATCAGGGCATAAAACTTACAAGATGCTGGTGTGTTGCATGGAAATTGATTGTGTCATGCATTTGCTACATATTGGACAGCAGCAGTCTCGCTGTGAACAGTCCTTACCACCTCATCCCAAAGATGTTCAATACAGTTTAGATCTGGGGACTGCTGTGCCAGCCAGTGAGGGAAAGAAAACTCATTAGCATGTTCCTGGACCATTCATGACAATACATGCTTTGAGAACAGGTCCATTATCATACTGAAAGTGTCCATCCAAGTGAGGATAAACTGTAGCTGCGAAGGGGTGAACTTGGTCAGCATTGATGTTCAAATATGCTGTGGTATTCAGATGTCCTTGAGTGTGTATAAGAGGACCTATTGTGTGCCAGGAAAACATTCCCCACACCATTACATTGTCACTACTGGCCTGTACTGTTGACACCAGACAAGGTGGCTCCATGGCTTTATGTTGCTTGCAATCAAATTCTGATCCTTTCATCAGCATGATGCAAAAGGAACCTAAAATTATTCAACCAGGCTACCATTTTCCAGACCTCAATAGTTCAGTGTTAGTGCTCCTGCATGCACTGGAGACACACTTTTGTTACACAATTAAAAAGACCTTGCTCAGAAAATAGTTAAAATAATTTATTCTCTGTCATTGAGCAATAAAATTATTATCCTTCAAACTATTTTCATATTAAAAGTTTTTAGCAGCAAGGACAGCTCTCAGTCTTCAGTGAAGTAATACTATGTGGTGACGTCAGGGCTGTTAAGAACTTCATTCCACATATCATGAAGGGTGATTCCATTGTCTTGGTTGCAGGTGATGATGGGCAAGCTCATTATTTCAGTAGCCTTGTGGACAATGGTTTTGTAGTAAGTACTTGCTAGTAATGTGGCATGCTCCCAGTCTATTGTTGCTGTGTCTGCCATGAATGGAAATTGCCAGCTCTGCAGTAGCAGTTGCTAGCTTGTTTTAGCTGGCATATGTCTGATGCTCTGTGATATATTAGAAAAACGATATGCTATCTACAGGAGAGATTCATATAGTATCAGATAGATTTCAACCAAAACAAGGCAATGACTGCCACTGCCACGCTAGCAATATAACACACAGCAATAATAGACCGAGAGCATGCCACATTGCTAGCTTGTGCATCCACTTACCATGAATCATCATCCACAAGGCTATTGAAATAATGACCTCACCTGCAACTGAGACATTGGAATCACCTTCACAACACATGGAAAGAAGTTCTTAACGTCACCATATAGTGCCACTTCACCAAAGATGGTGCTATTCTTGTTCCAAAAGGCTTCTTAGTTTGCTCCTGAACACTTTTAATATGCAAATAGTTTGAAGGATAAACTTAGTAATTTTATTGCTCAATGACATAGAACTTTAATTTAGATTATTTTAATCACACTTTTGTGTTTTTTACTGACAGCATTGAACTGGACATGGTCCATGGTTGTTGTAGCCCATTTGTGACAAAATCTGATATCTGCACACCAATGTTCTGTGATTTGCCTTTTTGTGGCCCATCTGTTTGCACAATTCTCTCCAGTCTCACATGACCCTTGGTTCCACAAGCTGTTTTTATCCACAGGGTCACTGATCACTGGTAGTTGTTTGCTTTTCGCACCATTTTTGGTAAACCCTTGAAATGGTTGTGCATGAAAAGCCTAAGAGGACGGTAATAAGTGGTGTACATAATAAACTTGCATCTCAGTGTATATGGCACTCTAGATTGAGCCTGTTGTTAAGCTGTGGTACTCATCTTTTCACAGTAATTGTAAGGAGGAAGTTGCACTTGCTCATCTCTGCGTTAGTCATGAATTTTTTATCCATTTTTTTTTTTCGTGGATGACCAACTTCTGAGTTTTGTGACACATTCATCAAAAATTTTCCACAAAAACATTTATTGATATTTTAATTCAATTGCTTTTAATTGCTTTATCACTTTTACCTGTCTTCATCTGCTATCCCAAACTTTAAATACTTGGATATCTTTCATGTAATGAATCATTTTCAGTGATATATTACAGTTAATCACTTCATCATTTTCAGTGATATATTACAGTTAATCACTTCATCATTTTCAGTGATATATTACAGTGTTACAGTTTCATTGATATGTTACCAGTTTTTTCATTTTTGAAGTTTTGTGCTAATTTTAATTCAATTTCGTGTATTATCTTAATTTTTGTATTTTAGAATTTGTGTTTTGCTTTTTTATAGATTTTGCTCATTTTTATATTTTTATACATTTCTTGATTCTTACTCCACTTGTCTTGGAAATTTACATATTACAATAAAATTACTCTCTCTCACAGGGGTGAACTGGCCCCATGTTTTTTTTTTTTTTCAGGAATACAACTTCAAGATTTACTCTGTTGATAGTTCATAAATAACATTTAAAATAGGTTTTCTCCAATTCCGTGGAATTTTTGTAAAATAATTATTATTTAAAAAAATCCTACTATTATTAGGTCCCATGGACCTGTGATACTGAGGACTCTGGATGCCACAGTTCTCAGCGTCCCTTGCCAGTCTGTGCCTACTCTCTCACTTGTATCATGTGGAGAATAAGTAATATGCTGCTTTCTAACCCTACTTTTTACTTAGGTTTTTTGTTTTGTAGATTTGCCATTCATGGCAGTCTTTAAGAACATAACCTCTGAAATTGGTGTGGGTGGGCTTAGTGTATTCTATTTGTTTCTAAAAAAAAAGTGGTCTGATTATCATACTCAAGCAGCCGTGGGCTACAAAGGTCCAAACATATCTATCCTAAGCTACATCTGGCCTCTGTGGGGTGGCTCAGTTGGTAGCATGCCAGGCTCGTAATCTGCAGTCCCAGATTTGAGTCCCAGCTAGGCCAGCATTGAGATTTATCTGTGCAAAACTCCCTGTCCTGCCCACAGTCAGTATGGGACACCAATAGGCTTGGAAAGGCCATTGGATGGGACATTAAGCCATGGCACGGTGTGAGAGAAACATACCCAGTGCACGTTAAAGAATACGTTGGATGGCCTTGATGGGAAGCTACCATCTGTCTCCCAACAGCTGTTCCAGTTGGTCCCCTGGCCCAACCTTCTCTGAGCCTTTGGTATCCTTGTGATCTGCCCATTTAGACCATTCTGTGCAAAAAAGTGCAATTCAGAGGTAAAACAACCCAACCAAAATCTGACCACTGTACACCAATTCTAACAAGGTCCTGCTTGACATTGTCTGACCATTGCATTCTAGGTCTCCCCCTCTTTCTGAGACATTTAGGCACACAGTTCATAACCCTATTTGCTAATCTATAATTATGCATATGGACAACATGGCCAAACCAATGAAGTCTCTCTCTGCACAATATGCTGCTTAAAGGAGGTTGCCAACTCCTTTGCCTAACCTCATCATTACTTACAAAGTCAAACCACCTAATGCCCAAGATACTGCCTAAGCATGTAGAATCAAAAGCACTAAGTTACCTGTTATCTTATTTACAAAGGGTCCAAGTTCCAGTGCCATAACTAACTCTAGAAAGAGCCAAATTACTATACAGCCTAATAAGATTATTATACAGCCTTTAGGTGTATATGCTAATTTCTCCACACTCTCCGAAGATTCATAAAAGTCCCAGCAGAAATCTGTATTCTGATTATCTCAAGATGCACATCACCAGTATCTGTTACATAGCTCCCAAGATAATTAAACTTTGACACTTGCTCAAGGGTATGACCATTAAGATTAACTGAACCACAACCTGCCTGACCAATTTTCAACCCTTTGGCTGTCTTGCCATTGGGAATCCTGTCCATCGCAAGGCTGGGCAGCGAATTCTGGGGCTTCTGCTATGCACTACTTTGGGTCTGCGTCAGGTAAACGGGAGGCCCTGAGGTGGTCCTCCCAGGATCAATTGGCTGGTGGGCTGTATCTGCTAGGGACAACTGTGCAGTAGGTGAGTGCTTTGTCCATGTCTGGGCAGTGGTTTGCAAGTTTCCCCACACATTTTGTAATTTTCTTTCTTTTGTGAGGCCAGTTCGGTTCTCACATTTTTTTTTTCATTTATTTTGTGAGGACTCAAGTGAGTTTCTGACATTTCTCTTTTCCTTTTCATGTTTGTTTAATTGTGAGGGCATGGCTCACTGGCTGTGTGGGTATGGTGCTCTGGTACCTGATTGGGTATCCTCTTGTTGGACTCTGTCATGGGTGGGGACAACAGGCACTGAAAATCCATCAACAAATATGAGTTTTCTTCAAGGAAATTCGTCAGCCAATGCCACCAAGTGGGCTCGCCATGAACTCCCCATCTTCTTTATCTTAGTCATCATTGACTTCGTCATCCATGTCTGTCTCTTGGTCCCCAAGGCTCTCGATCATCCATTCAATGGGTGATCAGGTAATCAGGGATGTGTCTCCTTTTTTCGTCAATATAGGTCTGGAAAGTCACAGGAGCACTGAAAGCAGTCAAGTGCCTAAGATCTGGTGATTTGCAGATGGGAATTGCTTGCTCACAACATTCTGAGCTACTACTGAATGTTACAGTGATTAGTCACTGACAGTCACTGTCACTCCACGTAAGATGCTCAATTCCTCCCAGGTGTGATATCCGAGTGGGACCTCCTCAAGGTTTCTGAAGATGAAATCCTCTCAGAGCTGTCATCCCAGCAGTCCACTGGGTTTCACAATGCCATGATGGGGAAATTAGTACCCACCCGAGTACTAATTCTCACATTCAACACGCCATGACTGCCTACTTCCATCAAGGCAGCTACCTTCATTGCAAAGTATGACTATGCCCGCAAGGCTTACTAGGGCAGACCCACCTTTCCTCATTGTGGCAGCCAGGATCACCTCAATCCTGACTTCACAGCAGAAAAAGCAAGTTGCGTGAACTGTGGTGGTCAACATCCATTCCAGGTCTTACCCCTCACCGCCAACTTCAAGGTGGTTGTCATCTTCCTCTTTGTGGAATTTTCGTTGGCTGTCTCCTCTGTCAACCTACCATCCTGAAATATCTTCTGGAAAGACTTTGATGATCTCATCTCATAGTGGCTGTCCCCCTTCCTCATTACAGGGGACTTCAACAGACAGTCTGCTTTGGAGCACTGCTCCTGGCACTGCCCCAAAGCAGATTGTCCTTGGGGTCCTGGAGTAGTTGCTCCAGGATCCATCACTCTTCCTGTTGAACACTGGTGTCAGCACCTACTTCCACTCCCCGAACTGCACATTCACTGCCATTGATCTGAGCATCTGCTCCTCATCGATCCTTCCACTCTTTACATGGCAAGTTGACTGATGAACCTTCTTTATCTCTTCCCTATCAGCAGTTGTCACTACAATATGCATCTAAATTGTGATCCCTGCTGGGCCATCCCACTTGAGACTTCATTTTCAGCCCAAAGTGGGATATACTTTGCACTATTCGCCCAACTGCCATTCATTCTTTCATGGCCAATGCTACTTCAGAGACATCAGCACCAATCCTGATAGCATTGCAGTTGACAGCTGAGTCACTTGCATCATGACTCGCTGTTTCCCCTTCCTGTGATTAATTCCCTTTGCACGATGGAGAATAGCCATTGTGCTGAGCTTCTGTACTTCTTGCCTATCTTCACAGAAGGCTTGAAATACAGTACATCAGTGGGATCATCCATGGTCTGCAGTAATCTAATGATTGAAGACCAGATTCTTCAACAGTGTTCCATATTCACTACAGAGTTGCACAATATCAGCCTTGCCCATCCATCGTGGTTCCATATCAGGATTTCTGGCAGCGTTTTACCTTTGAGCTCTGGGCATAGTTGGTAGAGATCTTGGTCAGAACAGCTTACAAACAAGTTCTTTGACATCAAACATATTATCAAGCCCTCATGGGTCATGTTTTCACATGCCCCTATGGGGTCATGTTTTCACAGGATTCGCAAGTAGCAAGTTGTACTTGCCTGGCTCCACTCTGGTCATTCAATTATTACTCATTTGTTTCTTCTATGGGAGAACAAGAAACCTAGGTGTGAGTTTTGTGACACCATTTTAACCATTAAACATATTTAGATAGTTTGTCCTGGTTTTAAATTTGAAATACATGTTTCGTAGCTTTCATGATTTCATGTCCAAGCTTCTTTCAGTCAGACATCTTTTATCAGGTACTTCAATTTTATCACACAGTCTAGAGATTTCAAAATTTCTGATTAGATTATGTATGATTATATTATGTTTCTGATTAGAGTAGGTTTGGTGATAAAGAAAGTAAAGTGATTAAAATTGGTCATGCAGATGAATTGCCGTGAATGGTTTGGTTGCCTTGAATGGCTGCACTCTTGAGCAAGTGTGTCAGTTTAATTATCTTGAGAGCTGTGTAACAGATACTGGTGATGTGCAGCAAGAGATAAATAGAAGAATAGGGATTGCTGCTGGGGCTTTTAAGAATCTTTGGAGAGTGTGGAGTAATAGGTGTGTACACCTAAAGAATAAAATTAGACTGTATAATAGTTTGGTTCTTTAAAAAATTCGTTATGGTAGTGAAACATGGACCCTTTTTTAAGACCTTTTTTGAGCTCTCATGGCAAGAAACTTGATGCCTTTGATTCTAGATGCTTATGCAGTATCTTTGGCATTAGGTTATTCAACTTTGTAAGTAATGATGAGGTTAGAAGAATGTTTGCCTATCTGCATAGCTGCAGATTGGCAAACAGGATTATGAACAATGTGTCTAAGGGTTTCAGAAAAAGGGGGTGAAAAATGTGGTTGGCAGATAATGTCAAACAGGACCTTGCTAGAATTGGCCTAGAGTGGCCAAATACAGCAGCTGTAGTCAGAACAGGCACGTCTGGAGAGGAAAATTACACAGTCTTGTTGGACTGTAGCCCATGGCTTCATGAGGATTTTTGTATGTAGGTAGGTAGGTACCTGATGTTTATACTCTAGTTAAAGCTTATATATTTTCTTTATTTTTGATTTACATTCTTTTAACTTTTGGATGTTTCTGTTTGTTGATTTTAACTTTTGGTTGACGGTTACATGAACTTTAGCATTTTTATCTTTATTTTGACACATTATAGTCTTAGATGCTGATGTGCCATAAAACCCTAACCAGCCAACCAACTATTATTAAGAGGCATCATGATGCTAACTTGTTAGATATGCCATATGATTCACAATCAACCACAAATTATGATGATTTACAGAGCCAAAAGCATTTTGGAAACCTATGAAGATGGTAACCACAAGTTTCTGAAACTCGAAAAGTTTCTCAAGAATCTTCTTAAGGGAAAAAATCTGATCTACAAATCCCCTACCACTTCTGAACCTACACTCTTCATCAAACAGTTGTCCATCAACCAAATTCTTAATTCTATTAAGCACAATAATGGAAAGGACTTTCCTGGCAAGGGTTCAGGTACCAGTAATGGCCTCTTATCAGCTTTATCCCTAGCTGATATAAGGTATCCTGTGCTTCTATTCACTTGGTATTGTCAACCCACAAAGAGAAAACACAGGAATCGATATCCCTCAGCAAAAGTCTACCAGTGCAGCAAGGTAGGCCACACTGCCCTGACAGTGTGATCTGTTGCTGTAGACCAGTGGTTCTCAAACTTTTATGCTTCACGTACCTCTTAGAAATGTATATGTAACTGGTGTACCCCTTGTATAGATAGATAAAATTATAGTTATATATAACAATGGGAATAAAATAAAACACTGACTTTGTTACTAGATCTATTGACTTTTGAGCTCTCATGGCATACCCCATGTTGAGAACCCCTGCTGTAGACTATTACCTTCCAGAAAAGATCTCTTTTGAAATGCACTAAAGGTCTGGACCACAAGAAGGCAGTCCCATATTTTAGCAGATGTTATTCCTGGCCATTTGTGCATATAGGATTGGTGCATAGCTCTCGTACTATTAGATAACAGCAAATATAAAGCTAATTTGAAACAATTATGTTCATATCTAAATGTTAAATAACAACTCATGATAACAACCCTTACACAAAATAATAATAATACAATCCCTTTTGTACTATACTTCCCTATCACAATGGAATCCCACAATGAAACTTACCAAATAGTAGAAAAAACCTCATCCCCCATTTATAATTTCCTATTATAGATGGGTGATGACATAAACACTAAAGAAGTCCTTAGGACTAAACCTATTGCACTGAATACTTTCACTCCAACATTCCTTCCACACAGCTCACAAAAAAGTCCTCATAACTAAACAACTACACTACATATGAAGATCCGACAAACACTATCACTTTTCTGATCCATTTTCTTGCTTTTTGCTTACTACAGCTTCTGTGCCTGACTGATGAATATTACAGTACAACAGAAACCTTACAGCATGCAGTTTATATATTCATAGTCAAAATGACATGAAGTCTTGCTTTCAGTTATGAAACTTCATCCTTTGCATTCGTCAAAATCAATAATCTATGAACTTCACTTGGTTGCAAAAATATATATATACTGAAATCAGAAGAAACGTTCTATGTTTTATTTAGGTAGCTATTTTTTTCATCAAAATTGAGCGTGAGGCAGATGATCAAACAGTCCTGATCACTGATATATGATTTGCAGATGAAAAGCAAAATGTTGATGAAATAAAACCGGGTTTGGATCAGCAGTGAGATCCGACTTTTTCTTCAGATAACAAAGTGGTAAAATCATTTCTTTTATCTCATTTTTAACGGCAAGTTTAATTTCGTAGACCATTATATAGGCCAAATATCCTTTCAAATTTCAGTTATGATAGTGTATTTCTACATTAACGATGAGTATATTTCATGACCAAAAAGGAATATATCAAAAAATTAAACTGAGGTCGTGAATTACTACAAATACAGTACAAAATAATGTTACATTTTGAAGTATCCACTTCTACTAAGTACCACCTTTTTTTTAAAGTTGCTCTTTGAAAAGTTTTGATATACACAATGATTTTTCAGAACCCATTTACTGTGTAAATCAATGGGTGGGTGCACTTGTTTTTTGGTTGAATTTGAATCAGTTAACTTTTTTATAGACATAAATCGAGATATAATTTTGTTTTTCATTTTGTGCTTCTTTTTCAGTCTGTACATTGGCAAACGAGTGAGTAGCCAAGCACCAAATCCCAACTTCATACATCTGCCATTGAACTAAAGGAAATTTGAGAAAAAGTGGTATTGGCAAAAGAACAGAAAATGTAGATGAAATACTATAGTGATGTGCACTTTCTGTAAATTTCTATTGATTGTATTACATTAATAACTTTTCTTATAATATTATATGATACAAATTATGGGTTTGTGGTGGAAAGTTTCTCTGCTTTTATCTTTACTCTTTTATTGCAACTTATGTAGCTCTGTGCTTACTGCTGCATTATGTATTACTAGGTGTTTAAGAAAGTGTGTTTTGTGACATATTCTAAACATCATTATGCATGAAAATGTCAGGAACAGCAATTTTTTCAATTTTTTTTTTATTTTGATTTTAAAGATCTACCCTAATA
Organism: Ryuthela nishihirai; assembly: GCA_038380435.1. Lineage (NCBI taxonomy): Eukaryota > Metazoa > Arthropoda > Arachnida > Araneae > Heptathelidae > Ryuthela > Ryuthela nishihirai. The sequence goes on from JAWZYU010000010.1 coordinate 93,092,850, forward strand.
CAGAGTGTGGCAGAATTGAAGAAATTTTGAAATAGCTCTCTTAAAGTAATTATTTGTTACATATTTTTTGTGCTTATGTAAACAACGTTTTGGTTTAGTGTTTCACTTCTTGAAAATTAAGTGTTAAGTGAGCACCATCATGGTAGAATGCATTGCTGTACACAAATGTAGAAGCTTGTCACAACTTTCTAAAGCATTTCTTCTGTAATGTATATTTCATCACCTATTTGGGTTTTTTTTTTTTGCTCATCCAAGTTAGCTGACCAGCTGCCATACACTTTGCCCTTTAGGTATCTGCAAAAAATAAACTCATGAGCAGAAAAGTCTGGTAAGGAAACTGGGACACATCACGTAACAAGAAACTGATCATTGTGAAAACAACTTACAAAGTACAACCATAGAAATTCTCACTGTGTGAGTGATGTAGCACCATGTTGCTGAAATCACAAATTTTCCTGACTTAGTAGAGTTTGTAATCATGGTGTTTGAAATAATTCCAGCGAGTGGTGTGTTATGATCTAACTGTGATGGCTTGTTCATCTGCACTTTCAAAGAAATAGAGTATGCCGTATGCCATGCTAAATTGTCACTTTTTAATAGTGAAGAGGTTCATAATCAGACCAGTATGTAAAACATTGTTTCTTAACTAATCCACTTAAGTCAAAATATGCCTCATCGATTATTACCAAAGTAGATTTCACTGAATGATACTTAGAATGTTTGTGTGCTAATATCTTATTCTGTGTTGCAGAGACTCCAACACTCAAGTTGTATTCTCAGGCATAAAAACAGCATGATAATGATCGGGTGATTTCTTATTTGTCACAGTTTTTTAAAACCAATTGTCTAAAGCAGTGGTTATCAACCTTTTATGCTTCAGGTAGCCCCTGGAAATGTGTATGAACTGGTGTACCATTTTATAGATAGATAAAACTATAGTTATAGTATAACAATGGGAATAAAATAAAACATATATATAGGTAACATATATCTAGCGGCTTTTGAGCTCTCACAGCTACTCAAAACAATTTTACAATGTACCCCACGTTGAGAACCCCTAGTCTAAAGCAGTTGAGGGCACTTTGGTTCACAGGTGTGCTAGTTTATTAATTAATTGGTCAGGGGTGTTGAGTGTTCAATTAAGGTTTAGTTTTACAACTTATGTAAAAGGGTTGTAATTGGCAGCTTCTGGTTTTTCAGAATATGGTACCAGGCTTCAGGCATGTAAATACTTGTAGTTTCTGCAAGGGTGGTTGATAGTTTCAATGTTTTTTTTTTGTCTATTGCCCATTTAATGGCTGATGATGAAGGTGTGGTCTGTGGTAGTTGACTTTTTTTTGGTGGTGGTGGGGGGAATTCTGATGTTAAGTTTGTAGTTTGGTAATAAGAGTTTTTTTCAGAGTATTCTTTACTGTTCTACCCTAACTTCATTAATAAAAGTAAAAGAATGTTCTAGCATTGGTTTTCTTTGCTGTCCCCGTGATCTTTATCTGGCCCTGATAATGTTTAATTCTGTGAAAAGAACTATTCAGTTGAAGTTTGTGGGGTCTGCAGAGTCTGCTCTTATGCACTGTCATTAACTTCGATGGTTTCCATTACTACATATGTCTGTAACTGTGGTGGGTCAGTACTCTCACGGGTGACGAATAGAGTTGGTATAGAGTAAGGCATCTTTGCTGCGAGGGAGGCAGTGTCAGCATGGATACAGAGGTGTGGTGACAGTTCATAATTAACTTACAGGGTTGCAAGATATGCTGTGCTGAAGTTTTTTAGCAGCAGTAGCACAGGGAAAATAATGAACTTAGAGCTATTTGCTTAATTCTTGTTGGTCCCTTCCTCATCACACCATGAGAACACATCCCCCAGAGCTTAGGATGTCTGCAACATCCAAAACCACTGAAGTGTCAGCATTTAACAACAGTGCACATGGCCAGACTCTGCCTATCCCACAAACTTCAACTGAATAGCAATTTTCACACAATTAAATATTATCAGGACCAGCTGAAGATCACAGAGACACTAAAGAAAACTAATGCGAAAAAACTATTTTATTAATGAACTATAAACTCAAAATCAGAATTCCATACCCCCAAAAAAGCTGACTACAGCAGAGCATGCCTTCATCATCGACCATTCAATAGACAATGGACTACAAAAATAAAAACCAACCGCATTTTCAGAAACCATAAGCCTGAAGCCTAGTACCACACTATGAAAAATCAGAAGCTGTCAATTTCAACTCCTTCATGTAAGTTGTAAAATTAAACCTAAATCAAACGCTCGACAACATCCCTGACCAATTAATAAACTACACCCTGTGAACTAAGTGCACTCAAATGCTTTAGACTAGTAGAATTGGTTTAAAAAAGAACAAATTCAGATTGATATTGTGGAATTTACAGTGAAATTGCAGATATTAAATTATATTTAATTGATATAACACTGTATTTTATGATCCGTATTTTAAGAGAAGAAACTTCCTGTTAATTGAACCGTCACCAAAATCTGTTGTGATTATGTAATTGAACCAATTTGAATAAACGACTCCATGGTAAGCTGAATTATTAGATGAAAGCTGTATTTTAATTCCGTCTGTACTTGCGCCACCTAATGGTATTACATATAATTAAAATTTCAGAATGCTTCACTATTCCTGCTGCACCCTGTATATTCTATATTTCAAAATAATTCTGTCCCATTCATGCTATGTGAGGGGAAAGCCAAATTCAGAGATCATTTTAACTTATTGATGAACTTGGTTTATTGGAAAAAGGTCGCTGAGGATAAAAAAATATAAACTGAATCTGTTTCAACCTTCATTTGGCATTTGCAGAGTTTTGGAAATTATAATTCCTAAGAGAAGTAGTATCGGTCGTAAGAGCTGGTATTAAAGGTTTATTAAAAATAACTAAGAAATATCATATAGTATTATTAAAAATAAAATAAATAAATACCCCCTCAAGCAGCTGCTTGCCACAGAGGTCTGACAGGAGCCTGTCAGTTTATATGCCATAGTAGAAGGTCTGAGAGGATGGCAGGACCTCAGCAGAAAAACGACACATACATCCATGCCTTATCCGGGGTTCGAACCCAGGTCCCGTAGATCAGTAGCCAAGCGTGCTAACCACTCGGCCATAAATTTCTAAAACTACTTTAAATGTTTTGACCATATTTAATGATCATGGAAACAGTGTATTGAAGCCAACTGGTGACAAGAGGCAGAATTAGCGACATCGAGTTTATATCATTTAGATTTTTGAATGGTTTTCGCGATTTTTTTAGAGTTTAAAATTAACAGTTGTAAAAATGCTTGGCAAGTAACTGAAGTACAATATTTTCGAAAACTTGTTCTGTATCATTTTGCTAGTTTTTTTTATATAATTACTCTTTGCTCGTCATTTCTTTGTGGGTGTTCCCAAACAGTTTTTTACCAATGTCTTCGCACTCTGGAGGCTGATTGTAATGACTATAATCAAGTGAAAGCTTATAACAGTTATGTCTCTCAATCGTCAAAACCAACTGAGTTGTTAACTGTAATCTTTTTCGTTGTGTGTGCGTGAAAGGAGAGAGATATGATATATATACACATAAAAAATTTTTTTGATTTTCTTTCCATTTCTTAATCCTCTTTCCTTATGTGGAAAATATGGAATATAAACGGATCAATTTTGACTTTTGCCCACAAAATGATTCTTCAAGTAATTTAAACCTTTTCCACTTTACAAGTATCAAGGATTAATGATTTCACAACTTAATAACATTAAAAAAATCAAAAATTATCAATTTTAAAAGCATTGTACAGAAACTAGAAAAATTAAAATTATTCAGTTTTGCACTCTTTTTGAATGTGGTATGAATTTTTTTATCAACTCTTTAGCTAATGTTAGTAAGAAGTGTCTTTCAGACTTGATATAGAGAGGAAATTTTGAAATGCAATTTATTAAAAATATGAAATTTATTGTATACCAGATTTTTGATAATTAAAATAGACACCAAATTTAATTAGAATAAAAAATGGTCAGGTCGAAAATCGTCAATTTTTTCGTGTTTTAACGCTGAATTGCCATATATTAACTTTTTTTTTCACAAAATTTTTTGAAAGCTACCAAAATGAAAAATTTATACTGGAACAGCATTCCATTTCATTACTGCTCGATCTGAGCTTCCCCACTTTTTTTCGATCACTTACTCCTCTCCCTGTTTTCTTTTAGATTGTGCCCGATAGAGGATCGCATCTTGTGACTTTGATTCAGTGTTAGATATACATACATTTTTATCAACTTTGTAATGAATGACTTGGAAATAAGTTTTTTTTTTAACAAGTACATGAAAAGTGCATTCAAGTGTTTCTAAAATATATGAAAAATTTAGAGTTTTTTGGGTTTTCTTCAGCTTGGGATCCAAAATATTTTTATTGGGAATCAGAGCTAAAAACAGAAGGAGAGCTTGCAAACTTGTTCGTACCATATCTCCCTAACTCGCTGGCCAATGATAATGAATTATACAATAAATTCAGCTGATGATATGGTTATTAATGTAAGGTGTATATAAGCTCATAAAAATTGAAAGAAAAATGTTTTCAGTGAACATGTGCCTTGTCAAGTTATCACTAAAATTCATAAGTAAATGTTAACACCTATAATCTTACATGTACTCTAGCTCTCTCTTATGTAGCAAAAAATAAAAAAATTGTCAATGATTATATAATTTACTCAATTTAAATTTACATACACCCGCACTTGTTTTTCAGTGACTCAGCTATAGCAGGGTAATAAGTAGTTCTGCAGTGCAGAACTACTTATTACCCTGCTAATTCTTACTTACCATTTACGAGGGGCGTTCAAAAAGTTTATGATATCGGGCGGATTGATACTTTCAGGGGCACAATTGTAGTAGAGGGGCCCGGGCTGCGATAAAACTCCAATCTTTTTTCCAAAATTTCAGTACTTTTTTTAACACATTGAATGCTACGTTATTGATTTATGAATGATGCTAATAGTTCGATAGGTGACACCAGTGGCGCATCCAGAGGGGGGGGGGGCTGGTACTACCCAAAGAAAAAGAAAAAAACGCTAGAAAAGTTTTCAAACATCTTTTCCCAATTAAAATTTATTTTTTATATTTATGTTGTGTCGTATCTTCTATTTCTATACTACTTATGAATTAGCGGTCACATAAGCTGGGAATCACGGCCGCTGTGAACACAAGGCGAACGAATTGGATGGACGGAGCGCTACTTCGTTTGCCCGAGCCGCCGGACCAGCGGGCCCTCGCTTCCCCCCCCCCCCACCCCAAGATTAAATCCTGAGTGCGCCACTGGGTGACACGTTATACATATATGTACAACATTTTTTGGAGAGTTTAACATCAAGTGATAAAATAACATTTAGAGGTAGAAATGATGACAAGACATTATCCCTATACTGGTAGTGCTTTAGGCGGAACTAGTGGGTCATGACGTTAAGTATATTTATCTGTCCTTCAAAGTATTCCCCTGCAGCATCTATGCAAAGTTGCAGATGTCTATGCAAATTTTGGAATACATGGTG